>QEQW01000102.1:0-58897 GCA_004016085.1 Claviceps quebecensis
CCCCCCCCCCCCCCCCCCGAACGCCCACAATGGCACACTCCGGCTGCGACGGCAACCATAATGCACTCCAGGACCTTGAGCAGTCCATTCAGCTTAGCTCTGAGCTCATTTGACATCCATGGCTTCACGGACGGGCACGAGATGTTTCCGTGCATACTTGGAGACTGGATTTCTTCCACGGCATGTAAAGCACCGCATTAACATTTCGCTTATTTTGAAACTGTCCAAGGTGACCAGCCGGATTGTGTCATATTTACTGCCCATACATTTACCAGTCACACCGGCCACTGGACCACTGGCCACCATCATCGAGTTCGGAGTTCATGCCTCAGCTTCCCAATTAAGGAGGTTGATAGAATGCCAAATTGTCAATGCACGTCAAAGGACCCCTTCTTGATAGGCTGAGTAGGCTCTCGACCTCGGGCACAATCTCTCGACTGCTATGACAAACGCAGCGCATTCCCGTGCTCTGGTCGTCCAGATGACATCTTTTTGGCCATCTTGCCTCGTTCGAGCCTCGAACAGAGGGCTGGTAGAACATGTGGCCTGCAGGTGATCTGGTCAGTGACTGTCTTATCTCTTCCAAGTTCCAGTCTTACGCACCGCCAAACTAGGAGTCCATCTTTCCAGGCAAGGGGATGGGGGACCGACGACCGTGGCCATCACACAGATCAGGGGCTTAACGTTACATTTGATACCACAATGGCAAGATTGCCCCAGACTTATTTTCAGTGTTCACTTGGGTGGCGTTTTCCTCCCTACACCTTTGCAAATTGCAGCCCAAGTCGCCAACACTGAACAGCAATAGTTCACGTGGACAACAGTTGTCAGTGGCTTTCTCCCTCCTTGCCAAACCTCTCCAGGCGTGGACGCCGGACGGCACAGCTCCTGATGCCCGAGTGCTAGCCCAAAGACAAGAAACCCCAAACAAAACATTGCCTATCTCTGACTCTGCGGGAAAAAAAATAGAAAAAAAAATCGCGCGATTTTCCCGTTTGTAGGTGGAGGGACACACGAAGATAACGAGTTTGAAGCACGATACGATCGGACGAATCTAGAACACGGAAAGAAAGAAGGAACAAAATCATGATCTGCGATGTCAGGCCCCCTCCAAGGCGAGCAGCCAACAGACGGCGTGAAGCTCTCACGGGTTCGGAGTGGCTTGTTACCTCCCATGTTGGGAAGGTAGACCGGATTCTGGGCTTAGAGAAGAACGCCTTCCGACGGTTGTCTTTGAGCCCATGAGCTTGAGCCTTGATATCTTACCTTACTACGAGCCCCCATGATGTGTTGGAGATGCGAGCAGAGTGTATAAAAGGTTCATCTTACTCGACAACTTTCCATCTTCTGCCGCGAGAGAGATATCGATCGAAAAAAAAAGTAGAGAGAATACGCTTCCTGGTATAGATTCTCACGTACATCCCAGTAGCAACGCGGCCATGCATTCTGCTCTTTATCTTCTCCCGCTCCTCCCACTCGCGGTGGCGGCCCCCTCGAAACCAGTAGCAGCACCCCTTCTCGTGCCCCGCGGACAAATTATCGAGAACAAGTACATTGTCAAGTACAAGGCGACCTTCTCGACCGCTGCGGCAGATGCCACGCTCAAGGCGCTCAGTGCGGACGCAGACCGAGTCTACGGGACCATCTTCCATGGTTTTGCGGGCTCTCTGAACGAGAGCAGCCTTGAGAGGCTTCGTCACCATCCTGATGTGAGTACTGCCATCCTAGAGGGGGAAGAAAGAAGCAAAGAAGCAAAGAAGGAAAGAAAGAAAGAAAGAAAGAAAGAAAGAAAGAAAGAAAGAAAGAAAGAAAGAAAGACGCACATATGAACAAGAGGGCCATGGGTACATGTGTTGCTAACAATCTCTCCTTTCCTTCTTCGACGAAACAGGTGGAGTACATCGAAAAAGACGCCGTCTTCACAATCAATGGCTTTGTCGAACAGACAGGTGCGCCATGGGGCCTGAACCGGATCTCGCACCACAAGAAGAAAGGGGGTAGCTACGTCTACGATACCAGTGCCGGAGACGGCACATGTGCGTATATTATCGATACAGGAGTTGATGACTCCCACCCGGTATGCATCCATGATCCCACATCTTCTGTGCCCTTTTTTTTCTTCTTTTTTTTCACGCCGCTCGATCGTAACTCTGCCCTCACAAACAGTGTTGCAACAAAGACTAATTTGCATCTCGTCTTCAGGACTTCCAAGGCCGAGCCCAGTTCGTTCGATCCTTCGTCGACGGCCAAAACGCCGATGGCCACGGCCACGGCACGCACGTCGCCGGCACGATCGGCAGCCACAGCTACGGCGTGGCCAAAAAGACACACCTCCTCGGCATCAAGGTCCTCAGCGACCAGGGCTACGGCAGCGGCTCCGATATCGTCGCGGGGATGGACTTCGCCGTGAAGGATTCCCGAGAGCGCCGCGAGTGTGCAAAGGGCGCTCTCGCCAATATGAGTCTCGGAGGCGGCTTCTCGCAGGCGCTCAACGATGCGGCCGCGCAGATGATCCGCGGAGGCGTGTTCCTAGCTGTTGCGGCTGGGAATTCGGGCCAAGATGTGGCTGATACCTCGCCTGCGTCGGAACCCACGGTTTGCACTGTTGGAGCGACGGATAACACGGATACATTGGCTTCGTATTCCAATTTTGGGAAGCTGGTGGATGTGTTGGCGCCGGGGACTGGCATTTTGTCGACTTGGCCTGGGGGTAGCACTGTAAGGACCTCCTCTTGAATATTTTTTCCCATGTCTTGTCTTCTCGGAGAGTCGGAGCTCTTTTTGATTTTTGATTCTTCTTTTGAAACCTTCGCTGGAACCGGTTGACTGACAAGTTCTTTCGGCGTGTATGTAGAATACCATTTCGGGTACGTCGATGGCGACGCCTCATATCGTCGGCCTGGCAGCCTATCTAGCTGGGTTGGAGGGCTTCCCTGGCGCGGAGGCTCTTTGCGCACGCATTCAGCATCTTGCCACGCGTAATGCCATTCGAAAGGTTCCCGGCGGAACTGTCAATCTCGTCGGTTTCAATGGAAACCCGTCCGGGTAGTCGAAGATTTCGAAAGAGGGGGATGTGTCTGGCGGGCCGCTGCGGTGTAGAACGAACGATCGATGGGCGAGCCGCGAACATCTGCCAAGGCTTGGCTGTCGGGCTGACTTGAGCACTAGAAAGAGGAGGAGGATGTTCTTGCTTCTTTCTCGTACATAGAGACATACATTTGTTTCGTTTTAGTTTGTTTGCTCGGCGAAGAATGCGTGGCAGTTGCCGTTCCTAAGTACCTAACTGACGGGAGCAGTACATACCTCCCACGGAGTAGAGGCTAGAACCACGTCTCCATCTACCTACCTCTAGGCTCTAGGAGCCGTAGACATGGAGTTTTTTTGAGCTGCTTGTTTACTCCACTTCTCGAGTGATGTATCATGTCAGATGATTTGTGATGTGTCCTGACTTCTAGCCTTAGGTAGGTAGTCAATTGTTAGCCGAGCAGGCTAGTGGTATTAGCCTATTAGTGAGCGCGCCGAGTCCCGACCCGATGGACGAAAGATGTCTTGTCGTGGTCAGAATTCCGTAAAAAGGACAAAGCAATCGCAGTGGCCGGTGCGTGTATAATTTGGATTTGTAAACCACGTATTCATCACCGAGGATGATGGAAATAGAAAATCAAAGGCTAGCACAAGAGGCCACGTCGCTTTATCACAATCTGTGACAAGATCACAACGGCCAAATCATCTGGAGCGTGGAACGGGAGAAATCCTCATACATATCATAACAATAGATACATAATTGGCTTTGGCTCTCAAAAGGATCTCGATTCTCTGGGCTCTATTGCCCCTCCGAGTCTTGAGAAGCCTGCTCTACATCCCATGTATGGATCTCAGACTTACATGTTTGGGGGCTGCAATTCTCTCCCCTCTGCTTCCTGCTGCTGAATGCTCCAAATGAAACAATAGCTCATATGCGCTCAGAGATAGTCTCGATGTCGAACCCCGATGTCGCTGTAGTGAGACAATCAGGTACCTAGGCATCTGCGACGCCAGATGGTCCCCCTCGGACCTCCACGGGTTACGGGTAGGTAAATAGCGGAGACATGGCCTCGTGGGCTTTGTGGTTTAAAATTTTACTGCGTCAGAAGCCTCTCACGAGTCACGAGTCACACTCACAACTCGTCCTTCTCAGTTGTGGATAGTGTTGTCCAAGTCTGGACGTGGTGAGATTTCAGGTTAATGCTACCGTAGGCTAAGCTTGCCCGGTGAATTCGGCTTGGAGTTCCCGGCGGACCTCAATTTGCCCGTCTTACCATCTGTGCTCACTGCTTACCGACCTTGCTGCTGCATCTCCAATCAATATTAATAGTACAATTCTACGGAGTAGGTAGCAGCAGCAGTAATGAACGCGTTCAGTACGGACTACGGACTCACGGAGTGTAGATCGCAGTGTGAGACCCTGCTGTCGGCAGAGAAACCCTCCGTGTTTCAATTCTATACATGCTCTTTATAAACAAGCAAGGCACTCATCCGAAGCTTCTATGACAGCGTACTTGGATTGTCCTGGGTGACTGGGTCCGCGAAGGAGATATTAAAGCGCCATACATTATCATCTGTCGGCGGTCGCGTCCTGTGCAGTGTGATATTACATCAACAGAAGACTACAAGCATAGCAGAGACTGTGTGACAAACGGAGTGAATAAGCAGAATGCATTACTCCGTTCTCGTCCCGACGCTGCTAGCCACCGCCGTCTCGGCCTGGCCGCCTTCAACCAGACCGCTCGTTTCGATCAGCTCGGCAAGCGCTTTCAGCCGTCGCTACCCAGCGGCATTAACAAGATTCGTGGCGTCAACTTTGGCGGTAAGTAACGTGCCACTGCAGTGCCTATTCCAATTTCCCTCCGGGCGTCTTGATTCTTGAATCAATGCGGCGTGCGGCAAACTGCGTTTCCTGAGATACGAAGTGACACAACTTACAAGCTGACAACATGGCCAGGCTGGCTCGTCTGCGAGCCTTGGTTGATGAGCAACGAGTGGAACAATGTCATGGGCTGCAACGGCGCAGCGTCAGAATTCGACTGCATGCTCCGAAACTACGGCGGAAACAAGCGGCAGACCGGCGATGACAAGTTCGAGAGACACTGGAGGACATGGATCACGCCCGCGACCGTACAGTCAGTACACGACGTCGGGCTCAACACGATCCGCATCCCCATCGGCTACTGGTCCTACACAGCCATTGTCGACAAAACCAGCGAGCCCTTTGCGGACGGCGACCGCATGCTGCCTCATCTTGATGCGGTAGTGCAGAAGGCAGCCGAGTTGGGCATCTATGTCATCATCGACCTGCATGGCGCACCCGGTGGCCAGGCGCAAGACGCCTTCACGGGCCAAACCAATAAGCCCGCGGGCTTCTTCAACGACTACGACTTTGGCCGCGCTGAGAAATGGCTCGGCTGGATGACGCGGCGCATACACTCCAACCCGGCCTACGCAAGCGTCGGCATGATCGAGGTGCTCAACGAGCCCGTCTCGGCTCGCGTTTCAGGCATCCGGTACCCGGCGCCAGGTCAAGTCCCCGGACTCGTCCAGAACTTCTACCCAGCCGCTCTGCGGGCCGTCCGTGACGCAGAAGCAGCGCTGAACGTCCCCGATGCCAAGAAGCTGCACGTGCAGTTCATGTCCAAGAAATGGGAGGGCGGCAACCCGCGAGACAATGCGGCTGTCGCCAACGACCCGCGCGTGGCCTATGACGACCACAGCTACATTGGTTTTGCGCTCGGCAACGACAACAATGGCGACCAGGGGAAACTCATGCGTGACGCCTGCACGGACAACCGCGTCGTGGATGGGCAAGCATTCACCATTACAGGAGAATGGAGCATGACGTCGGGTGTCGGTTTCGAGAACGCGGATTTCTTCCGCAAGTTCTTCACGGCGCAGCAGCAGCTTTATGAGAAGCCGGGCATGAGTGGCTGGGTGTTCTGGACGTGGAAGACGGAGCTGAATGACCCGCGGTGGACGTACTCGGATGCTACGGCGCGGGGGCTGGTGCCTACGGATGCGTATCATCTGGAGAGGAATGTCTATCAGGATGTGTGCGCTGGGTATAGGTGAGGTGATGAGTCACGACGGCAACAACGGAAAGATGATGAATAACCAAAGTAAAAAGTAAAAAGTCAGAACGAGATGATGGGAATGTTAAAGGTGTACGGAGTAGTAAGAAGAGAATAGAAGACAATACTGAAGATCAAAATGGATGGAAAATGAAAGCAAAGTAGAAGCCGGTGACAAAGCTGGTGATGCCCCTGACGGTCCCATCTGTTGGGGGGTTTTTTTTTTTCGGCGTGACATCTTCAATGTCTTCAATGCGACATGCCCCTTCACGTGATGTGACTTCCGGCGCAAAACCGGCGCAAACGGTACACTACCCGGGAGGAAACTGCCAAGAAAACCCGCCGCCGCACGGAGCTTTCCCTTCCAGCGTGCACACCCGACATCGTCGACCTGGTCCAAGTCATCTCTGCAACGTCATCCTCCGAATCGCCAGAAAGTCTCCATCGCGGAACCAAGACCAAGCGACAGCAGTAATCGGTTTGTCCTCGAGACCTCACCCTCCTATCGGGCCATGGCAGGCCAAGGAAGGGCCGCTGCCCCGGCGACAAACGGCATCATAGTGCCGAAACACGCAGCGCGCGTCGGCCCTCATCCAGGCTTCATATCCAGCTCGAACCAGTACAGCTCCGAAATCAAGATCCGGCGCATGCTCAAAGACAATGGCTGTGACCCAGCGCGAGAGGATAACTACCGCTTGCAGGGGGTGCAGCTCATTGATAACGTGCGAGAGCATCTACAGCTGTACGTCTCAATGTTGTTCTTCTCATTCTTCTTCTCGTTTTGCATTTCTTAAGCAACCAAGTACTGAACCCCCAATTTGCCAAGCCCACCATCGCGATGAAAATATCCCACGCACAACCGCATTTTAAAAAAAACAAAAAAAAACAAAAAAAAAAAAAAAAAAGTCCCATTCTAACCTCCGCATCACCATGACTCTTTTGGATTGGAATCGCGTTCTTCAGACCCGTGCGAACCTTTGACACAGCATGTACCTACTTCCACAAATTCCGCCTCAACTTCCGCGACGCAGAATACAACTACCAGGACGCAGCCCTCGCGTCCCTGTTCGTGGCATGCAAAGTCGAAGACACCATCAAGAAATCACGCGATATCCTCGTCGCGGCCTACGCGGTCAAGAACCCCGACAAGACCATCTCCCCCGACGACAAAATGTTTGAGTCTTCCGGCAAAATCATGATTGGCCTCGAGCGCCTCATCCTCGAGACAGTCGGGTTCGATTTCCGCACGCGATACCCGCAGAAAATGCTCGTCAAAGTCGTGCGCCGCGTTCTGGGCAAATCGTCTGCGAATTCGCACGAGTTCTTTAATATGGCGTATGCGATGTGCATTGATCTATACAAGACGTTTGTACCCATCAAGAGGACCACGTTTTCAATGGTCATGGCGGTTGTGGAACTTACGGCGAGGATGCGCGGGGAACATGTCGAGCGGGTGCGCGAGTTTGCGGCCTCCCGAGGCGCATCTTCATCGTCGTTGTCGTTGTCGTTGTCGTCGTCGTCGTCGTCGAGGGGAGCACAGCAGGCTAGTAGTCGAGATGAAGTCATGGAGACGATGCTGGATCTACTGGATCTGTATGTGCAGCATCAAAAGTCGACCAAAATCGGGGCCTTGTTCGATCTCAGCACGTTTATCGACATCAAGATCCATCTTAATACCGAGTTGGACAGCACGGCTAGGCCGCGCTACCTGAATCACTGCCACAGATGCGAAGTGGAGGACGCGCACCCGCTGTCTTCGGTGACGGCGTCGGCGATTGATCCCACGACTATGGCGTCAACGCCTTGGCCGGCGGATGCGTCGATTCGCAGAACGGCGCGTGGCCAGGGCGGCACGATGAGGTTTGTGTTTGATCCTGAGGCGGCGAATGGGGAGCAGGACATGGTGAATCAGTTTTTCAAGGAAGAGTACGAGGAGTACGAGGTTGAAGTGGAGGAGCCCCTGTCGGCGTCTGATGGGGAAGGAGATGGCGGCGGCGGTGGTGGTGTTGGTGGAGGTGGCCGAGGTAGAGGCAGAGGCAGTGGTGGAAGAGGCAGAGGCGGAGATGTAGATGGTTTTATTGGACGAGGGAGGGGGGGATACAGGGGAGGCCACAGGGGCGATTACTCGTATCGTCGCGGCGCACCATATGGATATCGAGGCGATAGGCCTAGGGGCCGAGGACGATACTTTTAAGTGAGGCACGATTGTGTAGGAATGTCGAACAATGAAGCTCTGGATTTGTCGAAGATATAGGACGTGCTAGATGCTACATATGGAGAGAGAGCAAAATATGCATAAAAATTACGCGAGACGACAGACAGAAGGTTCGAGAGAGCTGTATACAGTATGTACAGATAGGAGTCAGGACGCGAGAAGACGTAGGGAAGGAGGAAGCTATAGGTAGGTATATACACACGAAGGAGACGCCAGAAGAGACACAGAAGTGCGAGAAAGCTATATACACAAATGTGACGACTCCAGAACAGAGAAAGGAACAAGACACCACAACCTTGTCGTGTCAAACAAAATCTTACCCAAGGATTTCTCCAACTCATTGCACACGATCCGTCGCCCTTCCATCGGCAGCAGCAACAGCAGGAGCAACACGACCATCACCATCGTCAGTCAGTACTCTTCCCATTGCCAGCACCCTTCCCAATACCAACACCCTTACCATCATCACCACCACAACCACAACCACAACCACCATCAACACTCCCACTACTCTCCCCACTCACCCTCAACCCCAACCCCAACTCCTCTCCCTCCACCCCCCTCCAATCCGCCGCCTCAAGCTGCGGAACAGGCTCCCCCTCCGCCGGCTCCAAAATCATCTCCCCCTCCCCTTCCTGTCCACCCTTCTTCCCCTTCCCATGGCCCACAGCCCGCCACACCACACTCATCCGATCCAGCGCCTGAGACCCCTTCCGACTCGACCCCTTAATCCCATCCATAGCATGCCACTCAATACTAAACACGCCACTCTCAGACGGCCGTCCATCCTGTTCCGGGCCTTGGCCCTCAAAAAACGCATTGAACCAGACATGTGCCATCGCAGAGACCATGGTCAAACTACTAAGGCTCTTGTGCGTCTTATTGCGGCGTTCGAGGCCAATATGGATATCACTTGTCGGGACAAGAATCGGCGTTAGGGGCCTGAATATCACGGCCTGGCCGCCTGGTTCGGGGTCCTCGGCCGGAGACGGCGCAGTCGAAGAATCGCCTTCCGTGGTCGTGGACTCCTGGTCTTTACTGGTAGAGGTGCTACTAGTCGTAGTAGTAGTAGCAGTAGTAGTAGTAGTGTCTGTCGTCGCGGTGCCGTTACTACTGGGTTTGGCCTTGGCAGATTCGCTCGCAACGGCTCCATTGGCGGACACTTTTTGGATGAGCGCGGTTCCCTTGCGGATATACTTGTGGCGTCTCCTCTCCGCGGTGGGCGGTACAGCACCAGCACCAGCACCAGCACCAGTACAAGTACCACCACCGTTCTCCTCCTCCTTGTCGAGGTTCGAAGCCTTGGCTAGATCACCCTCCACCCCCTCGGGGGCTTTATCGGCAGCTCCCGCACCGGAGGCTCCATACCCAGCTAACTCCCATAGCATATCGCCTATGCTTGTGTCCTTGGGCATCCCCCCCTGGACAACATGTCTCTCCTGTTTAGAAAACGTGTGCAGCACCTGGATCTTCTTGCCATTGTCGGCGAAACCAGACACGTCGACCTTGACGCCGTGGCGTAGCCCCCAGACGTGGATTTCCACAATCTCAATCGGCCGGTCGAGGTATTTCTTTCCGTATTTCGTCCAGCGGTCTACGTAGCTGACCCAGCGTAACTGGGAGGGAATCGAGACACCGGCCCCGAACTTGGGCCGCATGCGCTGTGCGGTGAACCGCGCGAGGGCATCTTCAGGTGTCCAGCCTTCTTCGGAGACGAGGTAGCTCGTAGCCATGGTGCCGGAGCGGCCCTTGCCGGCTTTGCAGTGTACCACCACGACGCGCTTTTCGTCTCTGGCCGTCGTGGCGCCTCTGCTGCTGCTGCTGGTTGGAGGGGATTCTTCTTCTGTCTTTTCGGACGGCGCCGCCGCCGCCGACGAGGAGGAGGAGGAGGAGGAGGAAGAGGAGGTAGTTTCTTGCGTGGAATGGTGAGGGGTGCTTCTTGGAGTTTGCTTCGAGTCTGGCAACGCGCCGCCGTGTAACCAATTCCTCATACCGGCCATGATGATGGGCACGAGCCGAAAGGGGGGAGGATGGTGGTCTGGCCAGGGGTAGTGCCGCACTCTGCCGTAGACAGCTTCATCGGGATATCCCGTTCCTTCGGCGCGGAATTCCCATATTGCCCAATTGTCGCCGTGTTTGGCGTCGAGAAAAGCAACGAGTTGGTCGAGAGGATTGCGGTATGCGAGCTGGGGGTATGTTTGTGATGGGCCTGATCTATAATCGCGTTAGAGGGCGAATTGAACAGCCGAGGCAGAACAGATGGGTGACGAAGAGGATGGACGCGATATTGAAATGTAAGAGGAGGAAAAGGGGAATTGGGTCAAACCATACGTTGCGATTATGAAGTCTGTCACATAGCATAAATCCAGCCCTGCCTCGGCATGTCTCGTCCGCGGCCCAGCAACAATCTGCCGCAGCAACGAGGCCATGATTGCGGCGATAACGCGCGCGCTGCTGCACTACGCACGACAGGAAGCGACCGGGGTGGTCAAGGCGATTCTCAAGTGAGTCTTGTCGCCGAGGTGTGTGCGCGTCTTGGTAGATGGGCGAGAGACTTGCTGTCACTGAAGCTGATGCGAAGCTATAGCTAAGGAGAGGTCGCCAGGATTCTCGGCGTGCGGTCTGTGTCTGTCTTTCTTTGTTTTGTGCTCTGTGTCTGGCGCAGCGTCTTTGCTGGTGTATATTGTCTGGTATCTGTTGTCTGTTGTCGTTGTCCAAGTAATGTATGTTGTCCGTCTTGCGTCTTGTCACTTGTGTCTTTGTCTTGCGTTTATTGAATTGGTTCGCCCAAAAAGAAGCTCCTGCGTCCTGTCCTGCCTACCCACCTAGGTAGAGGTATGTACACAGTACTGTAGGTATGTACTGTATCCTGCCTCTTGCCTCCTGTGAGGTCACCGGTGACGCGCTTGGCTGGGGGTCCAAAGCCAAGGCACGAAGTGATTCAAGACTGCGCCACGTTGCGCACAGCGGGTCTAGTTTACGAATACCAGGTATGTAGCAGCCATTATTATCCATGGCAAATCTATACACTCGTCGATAATAATTGATCGGAAGGCGTCATGGTCAAGAGTCGAGACCAAAGGCTAATTAATAATGGCTTGAAGAAGGATTCGTGTACTCTGTATGTACTCCGCTTGATTGATTGGTTCAACATGGGAGAAACAAAGAACATGAAAAGCAGACAAGACAGCCACACCAAACACGAGCACACATGTCGCGTGACGCCTACAGCACGTCCAGGATAGTCCAGTTCATGAACACTCCATTCATTTTATAATAACACTGCAAAGTAAACGTCCCCAAAGCCGTTTGCACTGTCCATACATCATAACAATAGTAAAGGCTTCCCGCTTCAATCGCACCACACCCATTTCTTCTCCGCGCTCTTCACCATCCCCTCATATTCTCGATCCTCCCAGCACTCAACTTGACACAACTATTAAGCCATTGTCTGCCTCGACATAGCCTGCCCATACCCAACATCCCCCTTCTTTCTAGTCTTGATATTCGTCAATCCAGGCATTTTGGGCCTTCCCAATGTGTGCCTCGTTCATTTCGCTCATGGGCTAGAGAAACCGCACGCTTTCGCAATATCATTCCTATTCGCAAGTCTTTGCCCCGGTACGGGTATGAACAAAGCGCATTGCGCCGTAGAGCATCCCCAATCGCGCATTGACCATCCCAACTGATCTCCCGAGTCCAAGGCAGATCCCGTCGCCGCCGGTGGGGATTTGTGGGCGTCCTTACGATGTCTTCTTGGCGGGGCTGGGGCCGCTAGTGTACTTGCCCAGGTCAGTGGCATCGTGGAACTGACGGCTGACGCTCTTGACAGTGGTCCATGCTTGTCGGACATAAGGAGGAGTGCCCTGCGCACTGATGAGCGAATCAATTCGAGCGCTCACTTGCGAGACGCCTGCCTGAACATGGCTGCTTTGCGCGAAGCGGGCACGGAAGAAGACGGTGTACAAGGTCAAGAGGATCCAAGAGCGACGCTGGAACAGGATAGCCGACAGCAGAACGCGGAACCAGAGGAGCATCTCCATGCCAGCCACGATGGACATGGACGCATCGTAGTACTGCTTGACAAAGGCGCCAATTGTGTCGGCCAAGGGGTTGCGCTTAGGTGAAGCACCGTCCACGGTGGGAGGAGGCGGCTGGAGAACGGGAATCACGTTGGCGCGAGTGTACGTCGCCACGTGGAAGACCGAGTAGACGAAGTAGGGGAGCAGCGCAAGGGGGTACTGCGGGCAGACAAGCCAGACAAGAGCCATGACTGCCAAGATGACATCTTGTCAGCCACTGCATGTACCTGAGGAAAAAAGCGCCTGTCTGAGGGACAGAGAGGAGCGACAAAAGGCCACTATTTCCGGGGCGTTGACTTACACAAGTACTGAACATTCTCGTCAAGAAGCAGGCCAATGATACCGCCAGGCATCTTGTTGCCCGTCTTGGCTCGAGCTCGCTGAGACTTGTAGACAACAATGCCATATGTCGCAGCAGCAGCCAGGAAGGAGGTGCGATAAGAAAACTTGGCCATGCCAGAGTAGTAGTTCATGCGCAGCCAGGAGAAGGCGTATCGAGTTGTGGTGAGAATGAGCGTCATATGCCTGTGAGAGTCAAAGATTAGCAAGCTTGATTAGAGACTGCGCCATGGTCGAACGACGAGTCTGCTACGTATGCCCAGGAAATAAAGCGCCAAGAAAACATGGTGCTATATTCCACGCCTCATAGCTCTGCAGCATTCGCCATTTCCCCGACGGTCGATCGAGCGATTCGAGCGTGCCACCCGACAGCTCCAGCTGAGCGGGGGAAGTCGGTGAAGGAGGAGAAGAGGCAAAACTCACCCAACAAACCAAGCAACTAGATAGAAGCAAAGAAGAGGTCAGCACATTTCAAGTCATTTCAAAATTGGCTTATCGAGCTTCTCTGGAGACGTCAGAGACAATAGGACAGATGGGCGGACGTACACTGCAGCGTTTTGGCCAACTGCAACAGCCTCTCCTGCAGAGGCAGGCTCGGGTTCGGAGGAGGAGCCATTGCGGTGTTGAACGACGAAGGCGAGCGTAACAGAGTCGGCGAAAAGAAATACAAACGGGTCTCTGTATAGCGCGACCGATGCGTCGGCGATGGGTAAGGATGTCGAGAGAGATGGAAGCAAAGAAGTCGACACGTTGTTTTTAGACAGAAGCAGGCAGAGGCAAGGGAAGGGAAGGGAAGGCTGGGCTGTGCAGCCTGTGCTGCTGTGCGGCTGGGGGTCGTTCTGGAGAACGGATGATGAGGTAAGAGACGCCCGTGCGTTGCTGATTGAGCGGTCTGGTGGATGAGTGGGGCTTGGAGCTGTAGACAGTAGGAGCCTAGGAGCCTAGGAGGTACCTAAGCCTGTAGGCTGTACCTGATACCGATGGCCGATGGCCTTTCATTACGGAGCAGATGCCCTGGAGATGCCCTGAAGATGGCCCCAAGGTGGCCTGTGGACTGCGCAAGATAGGTACATAACTCACTGTAGGTGCGAACAAGCAACAAACCCCGTCTGGCGGCGTTTGGACGGGTTCCCCACCGCCCAAGATGACGAATGAGCTGATGCAAGAATGACGGCCATGTTTTATTAGTAAAAGTCCAATGTTCCAAGGCACGATGGAACCTTGGCACCAATGCGCTAAAGAACAGAAACAGAACAAGAAAAGAGAATATGTAAAGCAATACCTTGACTTGAAATTTCAAGAATAAAGAGGCATGCGAGTCCGACCTTGGGCACGTTTGAATTTCAACAAGAGGCCTCTCTGTCCTGAATTGCCCAAGCAATACATGTCTTTTCTTTCTTGAGTTGGACTTGGAAGTTGGGACTCGGGAGTCGGGAGTCCATCTACATACCTGTAACCTACCTAGGAGATAGGTATTTTACCTACATACATACTCCGTAGTAAGCCTCTTTCCAATTCACAATCTACGCCGTTACACATTCGCGTAACGGCTACTCCGTACGCAGTCCTTTTTTTTCTTCTTTTTTTTTTTTTTAAGATTCTTGCATATTATTTAGGTAGTCCTTCCAGGTAGCCTCTAGGGGTACATTTTCCCACCACCCTCACACCTTCCTCCATATTCTCACGTTCTAGTAAGTATGTATGTACATGTAACTAAGCTTTTGGTGTTATGTGTTGTAACTTGTCGCGTGCCTTTGTTCCATGTTTTCCTTTTTTTTCCCTCGCAAAACAAGTCCCACTGTGTTGCGCGCGACCGCGTTGCGCCTTGCATGCATGTGCATGTCTTATGCAGTGAAAAGCGGGTATGACATGCCCAAGATAAAGAAAGCAACCCCTGAAGTGGGTAGACAGCTAAGGAGTTGTCCTGTTCAAGTTGGGTGATCATATACATAGTTTTTGTTTTTTGAAGAAGCAGTTGTGGCCACTGCGTTGGGTTTTTAGAGAGGCACAAACGCACCAGGTAGGATGAGATTTCGCTTCTTCTTGTTCTTCTTCTTCTTCTTCCTGTGTGTGTTTCTGTTTCGACTTGTATGGGAGTCGTTTTAAGGGAGGGGGGGGGGGCTTCTTTAGTTGGCCCATATCTTCAACGTCTTGTCCACGCTGCCCGTGGCAATAACGCAGCGGATTTGCGTAACGGGCTCGACATGCCCCATGCTCTTCCTCAGCGCAGGTCCCTCTCCATCGGCTCCTTGCTCTTGTGCTGTTCCGTTTCCGTTGACGGTCCCGGCCCCGGCACCGCCATCCTTTGCAATGCTGGGGGCCCAGCGCAAGCAGCTCACGAAGTGGGCGTGCGCATCGACAAGCACTTTGACGCACTTGGCTTCTTGAGTAAGGTCCCAACATCGTATCGTCTTGTCGTCCGCGCAGGAGACGAGGTACCGGCCGCCAGGGTGAAATACGAGCGACGATATCCAGTTGTCGTGCCCGACGAGGGTTTTGAAACAGATGCCTCGCCCGTCCCAGAGTCTGATGGTTTTGTCGCGAGATCCTGTGGCAAGGAACTCGGCAGAACTACTCGCGGGTGGCGGTTTCTTCAGGCCAGCCATGGTCGCTAGGTGTACGTACGCGGCTGGGGGCGCGAATGTGCAGCATCCCACCACGTTTTCGTGTCCAATCAGGGTGAGCTTGTTTTCTGGATTCGGTACGGATATATCCCACAGCCGCGCTGTGTGGTCGCTACCGGCCGACAAGAGGAATTGGCCGTCTAATGAAGGGCAAACGTCGCGCACCCAGTCTACGTGGCCTCTAAGAGCCTTGACGCAGTATCCTGTTGTGGTGTCCCATATTCGCAACGTCTTGTCTGCACTCGCGCTGACGAGTAGATTGGCCGCCGCGGTCGACTGCGGCCCTCCCGTGCCAGCAGAAGATATAAAGCGCACAGCGCTGACGCTATGGTCGTGGCCCGATAATGTGCGAATATTCTTGTATTGGTCTGACGGATCCCATAGTTTGATAGTCAGATCAGAGCTGCATGATGCCAGCAGTGTAGCGCCGCGCGGGCCGCCATAGTCGAGGCCCTTGACTGCTCGAGTGTGGCCTTTGATGGTTTGTTCCAGTTCGCCTAGCTCCCAGTCCCATATCTTGATGGTGCAGTCGTCTGAGCCTGATGCGATGGAAGAGAATCGTGGGTGAAAAGCAATGCAGTTAATCATCTCTCGATGTGATTCCAGCGTATGCCGCGATGGTTGTCTCGGCAGCCAAGAGGCAGGGTCTTGATTTCGCTTCGATACAGAGCTCGGCGTGGCATTATCGAGTTCGGATTGCAGTGACGCGTTTCGGGACTCGAGGTCCATGATCTAATGAGACAAGTCGGTCAGCTCCTGTCGGGCAGCGAAAGAAGCAGAGAAAAGGGGCAATCTTGAGCCCAATCGATTCCCAAAGGACGGAAGAGCCCACACAATCCTCACCTTCTTCTGTAGCCGCACAATACTCGTCCATTTCTTTTCCAGCAGCGTCTCGTACTTCTTCTCCGTAGCGGCGTCGTACACATCTTCCCCGAGACCGACTTCCTCGCGCAGCGCAGCCGCCGCGTTCGGCAAATTGTTTGCCGCAAGATAGGCTATTATGGATTTGTGCCTGTCAAACAACACCAAACCCCGCTCGCATTAGTTTGAAACGGCCACATAATCTGATTCCCCAGTCCAGCCAAGTTGGGACTTGTCTTGGATGGTGTTTTCCCCCACGACAATGTAATGCACACACTCACAGCTCCTCAGCCTGCCGAGTCGGCAGTATGCGACTCATTGTTGCCTGAAGCTATGAATTACGGAATTCCCTTCGGGCCTTCAGGGCGGGCTTCTTGGGCCGCACCCGCCAATCGCTCACGGCTGCCACAGAGAGGAAAGGGGGACAGATGTTGAATCGCGGATCGCAAGATGGTCGAGAGGAATGGCAGTTGAGCGAGAGGAGGTCGGAGGCATGGACATGGGCGAGGCGGGGGAGGGGATGGTTTGAGGGGGATGAGGACGAGCGGCGCAATGTCCCGGTCGGTCGGCGAACGGGAGGTGAGAGAAGGATGGCGACGTCGACCTGGCGAAGATATGAGCGGATGCAGGAGGAGCTTCCAGGAGGGCAAATTCCCTGCGAGATGCCAGCGAGCGCGGTGAAATGTGCGTCTGGACGGCTGAGAGAACGGCAGAGGGAAAGCCGGCTCTTTTGGGAATCGCAATTCAAGGTGGATCCTGACGGCGACGCGGTCTGAAGCCTACGGAATACAATGTCAAATCAAATGATGGCGGGGGGTGTAACTTGTTACTTTGGAGTCTTTGGATTCTTTGGGCATTTTTGGGGCGGCGCCCGAATCTCCACCAGAGACATTGCCATTGGCAACGAGGAGTATGTACTTGTAGTATGTACCTACAGCAGCAAGCTAGACCTGAAACGGATGTACATATGTACTTCAACACGGAAATTTGTATGCCAGTGTAGGTACTTCTTTTGATCATCTCTTCCTCGTGCGCGCTGCAGCCTGCTACTCAACTCAGCAACAGTCCCTTCTGCCTCGCAAATTGCAAGTCACAAGAAACCCTATGTTCAGCCAACTTATATCATCGAGAAGGGTACCCTAATTCGAAGATATGTACTCGTTAGGCAAAACTGAAGAAATTGTGCGGCGACGCGTAGTGGAGGCGCACATTTCGTGTTTGCCTCTTTGTGCTCCATGTTACCTTTTGTTTATACCGGTATGGTGTGGAGTCAGTCCAACTTTCTGGACCTGTCATTGGTCAGATCCTTATCGTATATTATCGGCCGCTGTCATTGGTCATTACACTTATCGGTCCTTATCGGTCATTATCAATCCTTATCTCCCCCTACCCTGTATTGCCCTTATGTAAACCCCCCTTCAGTTTTGCCTATTTTTGGCGCGCACTGGCACAGCTTCGCGTCACGGCATTTTTCCGCACTTCTATACCACCCCAATCCAGCCACACAAAATTACAATGTCGTCAATCGGATGGATATCGGTGGCAGCGTCGATGGGAAGCACGCGATGTGCGATGCTTGTGTTTGTCTTTTGTTTCCACGATTCGTTTCCAAGATTCGTTTCCACGAAATGTATCAGATTCGCGCAGATGAGCTCCAGCATCCTGGAGACTTGGCCTTGATAGGCTGCTTGCACTTGCCGAGTAAACACATAGAGAACATCTCGAAGTCCTGGTCGTTGGCCTGGATGTTTTCCTCGCCAACGAAAGCTTCGTCTTGGTACTTGTCTTTGTCTTGCTGGGACATCAACGCAGCTTTGATGATTGCAGTTTCGGTGATTCATGCGCTTGGCATCCTGCCTTGCCGTTAATTTGGGTCCCTTGGACTTTGCCTCAAGTGCAAGCAGCCTATCAAGGCCGAATTTCTTCTGCCTTTGCCGGAGCAAGCTGCTGGATGGAGCTCATCAAGAACCGACCCGGTTGTGGTTGCGAAACGGTTCCTTCTCGGGCTATGTAAGTTTGACGCTTGCAGAATGTAATTCGTGTCCGGAATGAGGGTTCCGACTGGCAGTATGATGGGGTTGTAATCAAGCAAAGCATAACATGTGCGTACGAGTTTCTACTAAGCTACATAATTCCGATTTAGGCTTCGATTTCTGTTGCGTGATCGCCAATCCGAATTTGAGTATCTACGTATGCATGTCCTCGTTGAAGCTGACCTTTGATGTTTGTTCAGTTCAGTGATATGCATCTCATCCTTTGGACACAAGGCGGCAGGCATGCAACATTGAACTACTACAAGATTTCTGCAGAGAGCAGAAGCAATTTTATGATGAGATTGCTGGCCAGATATATATTCTGCGTGGGCATGAGCACCACGAGTCAGGAATCAGGATCAACAGACCTGAGCACCGACTACTCACGCCAGCAACATCAGCTTCGCTCGCGACACCATATCATGGAGAAGGCAAATTATTCATCTAATTCTCGTCTAAATAATAAAAGAATATGAAAAAAAAAGGAAAAGGTACCCCGCGTCCAACTATTCGCAGGGCAACAATGAAGAAGAGAAAGTAAGACAATAAACAATAACCAATCGAGGCCGTCAAAGAAGAGAAGATAAAAGAAAGAACCCCATCACCATTATCCCTCAAGCACCATAATAACACGGGAAAATAGGCGTCGAGGGCGTCAACGGCATATGCGCATCTCTCCGCAACTCGCCCCCCATCTTCACACCAACACCCTCCTCCCTCCCATCACACGTATTCCTAAAATCCCGAATCAAATTGATCATCTTCTCCGACATATCCCTCTTGAGAGCCTTCTTCGCCTTCTCCACAAACCAATCAATCGAGTCATACTCATCCCGCTCCTCCTCATCCAACATGCCCTGCTCCCGTCTATGCGTCGCAAACCGCAAAGGCGTGCACGCAGGTTTCGCCTTGCGCACAAAGTCCGCCCGGCGAGTATGATAGCGTTCTGAGCGAGCACTCCAAAAGTCCATAGACATCTGGCCCAGTTCTGTAGCTCGGGCCAAGGCCAGCGCAGAGGGGGAAGTATCAACGTTTTGCTTCCAGGCTCCCACCCGCGTGGACAGGGCACCGCTAGAGGAGCCATCTCGGAAAGAAAGGAAAAGGTCCTCAATGTAGCGCCTCATGCCGGCATCGAGGGAATCTGTGGATGGTTCTTGCTGTTCCTGTTCCTGCTGGGAGAGCACATGGTCCACGAGGCCCATATCACGAGCATCATGCGCACTCAGAGGCGTCATGGACCGAAGCGCCGTGCGGGCGCCGTACGCACCACATCGACCCGGATAACTAACGCTGTGGTACTCTGAGCCGTGCAGGCCAAGAGCTCGGTATGCGGGATTCAGGACAACGTCTGGACCTGCAACGACGAGATCACATGCCGTCGCGAGGGCGACGCCCCCTGCCGCAGCGTTCCCTCGAAGGGCAGCCACAGTCGTGATTCCCTGGGAGGGGAAGTCCTGGAGCATCTTCTGCACGACGTCGTTGATGGCGTTGATGTTGTACCAGGACTCGAGGGCTGGGTCCGCGGCTGCTTCAATGACATTCAGGTGCACGCCGTTGCTGAAGTAGCCGTCTCCGCCCATGAGCACAACCGCCGCGAGAGGCGCAGACGTACCATCAGCGTCCGAGGCCTCCGAGTGCATCATCATGATGTCCTCGAGGCACTGGACCATTCTGCGGCACTGGTCTGTGCTCATCGCGCCGTTATAAAAGTCAAAATACAGGTACGCGATGCGCTTCTGGCCATCGGACACAAAGTCAACCCAGATATCCTGGAAAGTACCATGGTAGGATTTTGACCACCGATCCGACGCCACCTGCGGGAGCAGAGATTCAGACGTAGCAGGCATGGCGGGCAGAAGGCCTAGCTGGCGAAGACCAGAAGCCGCGGGGACCTTGGGCCAGAGCGCTACCTGGGTCTTGGTCTTGACCTGGCGGATATGGGTGATCCAGATGCCCTTGTTGTCGCAGGTTGCGATGCAGACGGCCTCATCTCGCACGGCGACAATACTACCGGGGGGGATGCTCTGGCCAGTGCAGGAAAGAAGGGTGGGATCCTCAATCATGCCGCCATACAAATAGAGCTTGCGACCAAATAGGCCACTCAGACATCCTGGTTGGGAGTCAGCGCTGCGGATCCTGCGAGAGATGGCAGCCGCCGCGTGTGTCTTTACGTTGAAGTCGCGCTGGGCGGCCTTGAGAAGGGGCCTGTGGCGGGTAGTCCCGCCCAGGAACGGCTGCTTCGTAGTGACGGACGTCTTCGCAAACTCAGCATGGGCAGTCAGTGCTGGGACGATGCCGTGGCGGCTGCGGCCTTTGTGGTCAACCCGGTCAGCCGACGGCGTGAGAGACGTCAAGGGCGTTGGGGGCGGCGATGCGGGCGCGCCGGAGACGGCTGCGAATAAAGTGGCTGCGGCATCGATGCGTGCGACTGCCGCTTGGGTGGCTGCAATGGCTGCGCGCGTGACGGGCCCGCGGTAGAGACTTGATTTCGTGACGCGAGGGTCGTTGATGTCGACGGCGAACTGGTCAAAGGCCCATACGGGGCCGGCGTCAAACTCGGCGGTTGCTTGTAGGACTGTGACGCCCCAATGGCTTCTTCCGAGGGGGTTGAGGCGCGAATCGTCGTCCAGTAGTATCTGGCTGTCTGCTTCTGTGCCGTCGTCTCCCATGAGGAGCCAGTCGAGAGCGCTGGGACCAGCATCTCCTGGAGGGCCGGGGTGAACAATGAGGGTCAAGTAGGCCTCGTACACCTTTTGCGGAACCAAGGACGTGAGAAAGGGGCAGATGATGAGGTCGGGCTGTACCAGGTCGGCGGCCTCGAGCATGGTTTCCGCAGAGAGGGCATATTCGACGGTGACGGAATGTTGTCTTGAGAGAACGAGGTAGAGCCGCTGGGAGAGGGAGTTGTGCGCGGTGCAAAAGAAGAGGATCTTCATCTTGCTTTTCTGTAGCAGTGTAGATGGGTGATGTATGTAGCTGATGTAGCAAGACGGCGAGCAGACTCGGTCAGCTTGCAGGTTTGAAGTCGCCGGCGTGAGTGAGCGAGATGTAAATGGAATGTGTGAATGAGAGCAAGATGCAAGAAGTGCAGAGTAAAGAATGAAAAATGAACTACAGGGCTGAAAAAAGTAACGTGAATGAAGAATGAAGTGTGAAAATATCAAAGAGTGGAAAGCTCCGGTCGGGGGTATTATCAAACAAGCGCACCAAAACGACCTCGTACAGCAGAAAATCCGAAACAAAGTGACACGGCAGATCGCCCACGTAAAGGACCGTTACACATATAAGGCTACCCAAACGAGACCTCTCAAAACATAATGGCCAAAACAAATATGTTAAAAAAGCACAATGGCAGGCAGGGAAAACACGGCCAAGCCGTTGCTGACACGGACACACCGGTGACCGCACAACGGCACCGGCGCCTAGAACAGAGTCCAGACTAACCTTGGAGGCTGTAAAGACGCAGCTAAAACAGCAGCTAAGAAAAAGGGCCTGGGCAAATAGGTACGCAGACCTTCTCGTGCCTGGGTTCTCACTTCTAAGTTCTGGCTTTGGAATCTTTCGTACTCTGTGAGTCTGTTGAAACTTGAGCGCCTGGTCCGTTGTGGCGTACCTAAAGTGGAGGTACTTGGAGTCTTAGACAGAAGCGGGAAAAGGAAGTGGCTGCGCGCGCGGACGTGAGAGTGAGACTAGGTAGGTGGGTAGGTAGGTAGAGGTGGACTGATATTTGTGTGTTAACTGATGTGTAATACATAAATGTGAAGTTGAATGGATGGATGATGGAAAGCATGCTGTTTGAGAAGGAGAACACGGCATACTTATATGTATCAATATGGACGATAGGGAAGATACAATGAGGTAGCGATTGAACATGGCATGTTTGCGGTCGTTTGCCCGCCATCATACGAGTTGAACGCGTGATTTTGATACGTGGGTCGATACTTTATGCATGCTCTTACGCAGTTGTCTCAGAGTCGCGGCATTGGGAAACTCTCTACGGAGTGCCTACAGAGGTTACGTTGCGGTGCTGTCGACAGTCGAGCTGCCGGCCCACCCACATATGTACATACCAGGAGGTACCAGGAGGTACCAGATTGTATGTACAGTACGCGGCTCCGGTCTTTCGACTCGGGAGTCGGAGCACCGGGATGAGAGCGGCGAAAGATGGGGCATGACATGGGATCATTGGGATAGGATGTACTCCGTACGGAGTATGATCGGGGGCAACGGGGAGCGAGCGTGGACACTGGACAGGGGGGTTTGGATCGCCTCATCATCGGCGGGGGACACGCACGTGTTTGTCATGCATTACCTAGCGATCACATACATACCGGGGATGTAGATGCCGGGTTGCTGGCAGATTCCGAATTTCCGACATTGAGGCGAGATAGAAGTCGAATTGGCAGAGGGCGCTGAGTCGCTGACTACCTCCGGGGTGAAGGGGGAACGAAAAAAAAAGAAGACAGGAGCGATAGGAGATACATGGTGAGGACCAGATGTGAGGAAGCAGATGAGCGTACCTAAATTGTAAGGAAATAAAATCAGATGAGCAAAAAAAAAAAAGAGAACGAAGTAGGTATGTACATGTGTAGACAGTAGGTAGAACTTAGAAGAAAAGTAGTACGGAGTACCTATGTAAACGGTCTTACCTAAACCCACACAAGCATTCGGGAAAACGTGATGTGCCGCAGACTGCACGTCACGACTCACGCCACAGGCAACATTCGAGACTCGAGGGTCGACCCGTCGCACAAGTTACAACATTGAACCGTCCGGCATCTAGGTATGTACCTACCTCAGGCGAAGAAGCTAATGTAGCTACTTGAACACTATTGTGTTTTGTCCAGCGAGCTGCTACGCACGCTCCCTTCCTCGCCTGCTTCCAACGGTGAGCCGCTCGCCGCTCATCGCTCGCTGCCCGTGGTACTCAAAGGAGTCAGGAGTCAGGACTCTCTCTCGCCAGGGCAAACCTCCCTCCCGCCTTTGCTTCGGGAAGGCCCGTGAACCGGTTCATGCGAAAGAAAAAAAGCGCGGAGCATGGGTCTGTAGACGGAGGAGTTGTCCCGTGGTCAGTGGTCACTGATGACAAGCAGAGAAACGTGGCACTGGGCAGGCAGGGGCGCGCAATTGCCGCGATAAAGACCTGCAATGCAACGGCACCATCCGGGCGAATCGTCAGCGGGACGGCCTGAGGTGACGTCGGCGGACCAATGGGGTTGCAGCCATTGCAGCGTGCGGCCCAGGAAATGCGGGATCTACGGGCCAATTCGGCACTGGGCAGTGGGCAAGGGCCAGGGCTTGGAGATCATTGGGTGTCACCGTGTCACTGTAGTCTGTCACCTAAAGCGATGGAGTACATAGCTGTGGCTGTGCGGCATATGTACCTGCGATTCTGTGGCGGTGGCGCAATGCCTTGGAATCTTGCATCATTCTGCAGCGAAACGTTCTGCCGGCGGCTTGCCCTGGAATCTTGGATTTGTGATGGATGCATCGTGGACGCGGCACGTGGACGCGAGGGAGCTATGTATATACTGACAGACAGATTCCAGTCCTGAATGGTCCCGATACGCATTACCTACCGCGTTGTTGGCCTCAAGGCGACGCCGTCCGCCATGTGCGGCAATACCTCGAGTCCGCCATCCCCTAACCGCGTGAAGCGCTGCCGGACCGGATTCTCGAAGCGCCTCCTCACCTTCACCGGCCTCTCCAGCAGGGTCTCGCCCGTCGCCATCTTGCACTCTTACATACCTCCGAGACAAAGAAGACAGAAAGAAGCCAAAGATTCAAGAAGATGCTGGATACCGCTCTGACCCCTCGCCACGCACGAGCTAGCCCTTGCACCGGTCGCCAAAGTTCAAACGAACCCCCCGTGGCGGCAGGTCCAAGGCCCCCAGCGGGCAGTAGTCTGAACATTGACACGCCTTCTTGTAGGTACCTAGGTATGTATGTATGCGTTTATCACCTTCGCCTTCACCTTCACCTTCACCTACCGCGCCGGAATCTGCTTTGATCCCAAGCCAAGCCGTCGGTACAGCGTGAACGTGCCCTAGCCTTACCCCGTCTGGGGCGCTTTGCCTCGCCCGAGAAACAGATTGTACGCCTCCCCGATAGGCGGACACAATCTGGGCGTTTCCCGCTTCTCCCCTCTCACAAAGGAAACACAAATACCTCGTGAGTCGTGAGGACTACCTAATAATAATAAGGTACATGCCACGAGCACTCGGCGTGAGCGCCGCACCGTTGTACGAAGGCTAGAAGCTCTACATGCCTACAATGTACATCGACGATCGCACACCCCCTTCCAGACTTCAGACTTCAGACTTCAGACTTCGGACTTCAGACTTCGGCCCATCGGCCCCACGACCCCACGAAGTTCAAGGGCGCCCGGGTCGTCCTTCCGCTGTGTTTCCTGAATCCTCCGGAGGCAACTGTAGGCTGTACCTATCCCACCGGACATGTACGCATCCGAAGGATTTCGCTGCGGCACTCCAAAACAAGTAATGCGCTTCGTTCTTAGGGTTGGGGCAACCCGCGAAGAATACGGTTGTTGGAGGGAAGCTATGCCTGATATGTTCTTATTTGCCTCGCACACCCCCCCCCCCCCCTCCCACGTTTTTGTTTTGCGCAACGCCGTAAAGATGGCGAGCCTGAAGGAAGGACGGTGGGAGAGAATCATTAGTCTTTTTTTTTTCGCTTGGGGGGCTTGCGATGAGGTGGATGGCAGTTTGGAATCTGAATATAATGCGTCCGTGGGGGATGCCTCGGGTTTAAGAACGGTCTTGTCTTGGTTTGCTGTTGTTATTCTGGTCTTTCATTCTTTTACCTGGCGGGCTTTATTGGACATCTGGTCTACTACCGGTTCATCGTTACCGTTACCTACTTCCGGATTCCCTGGTCTACGACAGACAACACTGGGAGCAACGTCCTCCATGGCCTCCGACCAGGCCCAGCTCGCGGAGCAGTACATGGGCAAGTTGGTGCCGTACTCGTTCAACGGCGGCTTCGTGTGTCTCAGCTATGGTATCAGTTTGATTGGGACGGGCACGTCGCTCGAGTTGATCCGTCGGCGGACGTCGCATAGAGGTCTTCACAACTTGTAAGTCTCCTACTTGTTCGCTACATCTAAATCCAGTTCGAATGTATAGCTGACTCTTTGGGTTGAAGATTACTGCTACTTGGGGCTGCTATTGCCATGGGCGGTATTGCCATCTGGTCCATGGTATGTATTTTTATTTCCTTGTTCACGATCTACTTGGATCTCTCCAGACTCCCTCCACCCGTACCTGGCAGAAAAAAAGCACCCGGCAAGACTGACCATCCCAGCACTTCATCGGCAACCGCGCTATTTACATGCTCGACGGCGAAGAAACAGTTCAAATCGCCTACTCGACCGCCCTCACCGTCATGTCTCTCCTTCTACCAATCCTGGTCCTCGTGCTCGCCTTTCTCGGCGTCTCCGGCAGCGGCCACTCCTGTTGGTACCGCATTGTCTTTGCGGGAATTCTCTCCGGCGGCGCCATCTGTGGCATGCACTACCTGGCCAATGCGTCCATCAGCAACTACGTCAGCACATATAAACTGTCCTACCTAATCGGGTCCATCATCATTGCCGTCCTGGCGAGCACCACCGCGCTGGCGCTCTTCTTCGTCTTCGAGAAATCGTGGAGCAACGCGTGGTGGAAGCGGCTAGGCTGTGCAATGGTCCTCGCAGGGGCTGTGTCGGGCATGCATTGGTGTGCGGCCGTCGGCACGAGGTATCGTCTCGTGATGGTGACGCCGGGTAAGGGAGTTTCACGACAGAATACCATGATTGTGGTCATTTGCTTGGTATGTGATATGTCCTTCCCCCCCTTCCATTTTAGGATTCTTTCCGTCCGGGAGCCTTAAAGGACCTGCCCGCGTGCAGCGTGCTTGACTGGACAAGAACAACAAATGCTAACCCATTCCCTTAAGGCCATTTCGGCAGGTATACTCATGACGTGCTTAGCCATCTACTCAACATGGGTACGGCGCGATTATGCGAGCAAGTCACAGCAGGTGGTGCTCGCAGCAGGCGTCTTTGACGACAAGGGCCGCATCATGGTGACACAGGATGGGTATCTTCCCAGCGAGGTCGTGACGGATACATATCTGCCCAAGGTTGGTGCTCCATGTGCTTGAGAAACTGGTTGTGTGCGGAATCGACAAAAAATAAGATCCAAGGCTAACACAGGCAGTCCAACGACGATGTGTTCAACACAAACCATCCCCTGTTCCACTGGATGTTCCGCGCGTCGCGCAACTGGGACACCATGACCAAGATGATGGGCAAAATGGCCCGTCACATCGCGCTGCTTGCCCAGGAAAACCACACAGGCCGAGCGGGCCGCGCGGGCGTCAAGTTGGTCGGCGTCGACGGACTCCTAGTACAAGACTACGACACCATTCTGCGCGAGCTCTTCTGCGTCACGGCCGAGGCTCTCGCGACCAAGACCAAGGAGACGCTCAGCCGCGCGGGCACCCTATGGGACGACATGTTTGTGACGGGCGAGTCGAGGGCAGCGCCGCGCAAGCGTCCAGTTCTGTCCATGGACAGTTTCAGCTTGCACGGGCTGGCGGAAAAGGGGTTCCAGCCCAACGCGGCGAGCGTGCAGGAGTACGGCCGCGGATGTCTCATGTTCCTGGTTCGTCGGGCGGACGGCAAGCGCGACGTGGAGCGGCTCGAAGCGGCCGGCTTCCGGTTTGCCGAAGTACACCAGGTCGTCGGCACGATCCGAGCCAGCATGCACATCAAGACTCCCGATCTGGAGGCACGGCTCCGCGCCATGTCGACGCAGCGAGACTCGACCACATTGCTGGCCCCAGGCGTACACGTCGGCCTATTTGCCGTACGCGCACGCCTCGACCGCTCCGGCTTCGACGTTCTGGCCCAGAAATCAGCGCGAAATCTGCTGCCATGCGTTGCGCTGCCTATGCAGCGTCTGGATCCCGCACATGAGGCCTTTGTATTCAGCCTGCGTGGCCTCACTCTAGCCGCCATCCTTGGCCGCATCGAGCGCCAGCTACACTTTGCCTCGACCGACGAAAAGACCTTTGCCACGGCCCTCCGCGCCGGCATGTCCACTCTACGCGACGTCCTCGGCGATGAAGCCTTCGACGAGGCCACACTCCTTCCTCGCTCCGTCCAACTCCCCTGTGCCGGCAGCCAACGCTCCGGCCAGCCGCAACAGCTCGCCCGGTGCACCCTCATCGCCTTCCAACTCGTCATGCCCATCCACGCGAGCCCCCTCGCACCACACTGCGAATTCACACCCCTCACCTTCTTCAAGATGCGCCAACTCACCTACGATGGCTCACCGCACCACGTCGACTTCTCCCACATGGTCCACCGGGACCTCTCCTCCGCGGTCCTCGACGCACCATCCCGAGCCGCAACCGTATCCTCCCCAGTTCCTCCAACCTCCGTCCGGAAACCAAGCCTCATATCCCGCGCCGTCTCCGCTGCCATACCGTGCCGTCGCGGCGCCTCCACCACACGACCTGTCCTTCCTACGACGCGCTCCCAAGAACGTTTTGCGAATGCGACGGCCTCGGTGCCATGTAGGTCTAACTCACCTGACTCGATCTTCGATGACTCCTCGAGCCAGGACTCTGCCGTGAAGGAGGTTGTCACGACGACGATCCATCACCACAAGAGTGATAGACGTGGTAGTGGTGCTAGCGGCAGTCCTGATAAGCACTTACATATGCATTCTTTGGGCGGGATCATGGTCTCGCAGGAGGTGTCTATTAATGTGCAGCATCAGGATGTTGATGCGGCGGAGATGGTAGGCTTGGGGGGGAGGTCGCGCGCGGGGACGGTGGTTATGGCGGAGAGGTTTTATAGTGCGACGGCGGGGGGGGAGGAAATGGAGGGGAGGTTTCCGGATGCGGCGTTTGTGGATGAGTTGTTTGGGTTGACGATGAAGGCTGATAAGAGGGCTTTTTTGTAGGGGTTGCTGTTTGAACTTTGAGTTTGAACTTGGGGATCGGGTTGGGGGTGAGTGTTGACGTGGTGTTTTTGTGCTTGATGGGCTTTTTTTCCCCTCTTTTCCCGTCTTCTTCTTCTTCTTCTTCTCTTCTTCTACTTCTCACTTATTTTTATTTTTTATTTTTCTTATTCTCATTCTCATTCTCAAATCCCTTTTCTGATGTTCTCAACTACTCTTTTGCTACTTGGTTCTTGTCTTTTGTCCCAGCTGTTGCTGTTCCTGGATACCTTAGGGATCTTGTAGACTTTTCACTTGTTACTTGTCGCTTGTTTTGTTTATATGATTTCTCCGTTTCGTATCACCTCAGCGCTCTGTGTCGCAGTCATTTCTGAGGGAGGGGATAACAGTACCGTAAACATTTGTAATTTATGTCCAGCGTCAATCATGCTGCATGCATCTTAGCTATTGTACAAACAAATCTGATGCAATCGCAAACCAGTGACCACTACTCGTATTCTCACATTGTATACCTACCGCATACTTCTCAACGTATACGACCAAGTGCCTCTGCACACATCCCATCCCACTCACTGCATTAGGTACATCCCTTCTTATACTTCCATTAGCTATGCTTACTTCACATTCCCAATGCTCACTTCACGAAATAACTGGAATTCCGCACTACATACTCTCGCTTCGTACACGGTACTTCCGCATAGTCCTACTTGCAAATTTCCACTTTGTACCTCGTATTCAGGATTCTTTCTCCTGCACATTCCCACTTTCTATTTCCTCCTGTATTTATCGCCCTTCATACTTCCTGTACACCCATCACATGCATCTCGTTTCACATACCATCGCATGCACTCACATAGATGATGGCACAGCCCTCAACCACAAATAGACATTACAATCGTATCCGTGCAACGCTCATCTCCGTCTCTCATGCATCCTCACAGTACACATGACAACCGTCTTTATTAAAACGAATACGTCATCATTGCACATAGCCTTTCAGAAGGCGGGCGTGCATGATTCTTCCCTCCTTCGGCCTTCATCCCATCGCAACACAAGATCACTTCCTTGTGCGACATTACACAACATAGATCCTGCGCGACGCTCGTCACATCACTCGCTCCAATACCTAGGCTTCTCCACGGGCTATAAGGAGGGCCGTCTTCACATCTACATAAGTGGCTACAGCAGTGAGCTACAGCCCCAGTCTACATGTACTATTCCTTTGTGCAACTGCATCCATGATCCTTCCACGTTGTCCCGCAGAGAACTTGGGAGCACAGAATCGCGTGCAGGGCGACCTTCTGAAGATTCTTGGGTGGTACAGGTAAGAGTGTAGCTTACCCCTGACGTGCTGATCATAGCGGAGGCTCGTCAATAATGGACATGGTCCCTTTGTCACTCGTTTGTGCGACCGCGACGTGATCCTGTGCAGAAGCATGGAGAAGTTGAGCATACAAAGAGGTGAATTGGTGTTGCGTGCAAGGGAAAGAATGGCGTGCCGTCGGGCTACTTCTATGTTGCTGAAGCTGCGTCCCTAATCCATTATCCTATATCGTGCCATAGTAACTAGTTGAGCTGTGTGCCATGTGTTGAACTTACACGTGCCTATATACTGAAGATCAACGAGCCAGCTGCTGCAGCGGACCGAGCAGCTCGTGTCATGACGAAAGAAACTTCCGGCATGCTTCACAGCGAGATACAAGCTCTAACAACGTTCTCCTCGACAAAGGGCTGCCAGGTCTCACCAAATGACCCTTCCATTAGGCACAGGCCTTACCACAGCAAACTGCACAAGTTGCATATCGCAAAGAAGCGGCAGTACTCCGTAGATTTCGCTGTTTGATGCAATATGTAGCAGACACGTACCCATGGTTATTGATATGCGGCGCAATGAGTTGCATGTCGAATGTCCGAAACCGCCGAGGAGTCAGGAGTCAGGACCATAATTGTGAGGGTTGGATAATGGATATCCCTACCAACCCGACCAAAAGGTCAGAACACTAAGCTGATGAGAACAAGCTTAGTACGAGATATATAGGTACAGTGCAACGGACAGAGCGGTTACGGGTGACCGTCACAATAATAAGGGGTCCACGTCCACAGGCGCAAAAATAAAAAACACCAACAAAATCTCAATCTCGTCTCCGTCGCGCCTACGCAATGGACCCTCTTGCACGCACGTCATGCCTCCGACCCCATTGGGGCTCTATATATGTATTTTCCCTTGAGCATCTCAAGCACGCCAACTGGCCTCAATACCTACGTGTACACTCATTGCGTGGGTTGGACCAAAATAGGCCCTATGTGGTGGTTTGTAAATTGTGGTAGGTACTTTTGCCAAGCGTTGTAACTTGTATGTAGCTCGTACCTAGCTTGCAACTACATATGTTACTGTTGTATGTACTGTACATCCTTCTTTCCAGCTCATCGACATCAACAATTCTTCTCCCCCCCCTGCCTTCTTCGCTCTCTCTTCATATGATCCGATCCCTCTGCCATCTTCATCAAAGCCCACCGCAAGCCAAGCTTCCCGAATCCCAACCCCCCATCTACCACCGTTTTCCAATCTTCAGTCCCCCCCCCGGCGCATCAACCCATGCATCCTTCGCCCCGCTGGCGTTAATCGCGGCGCGATTCTAGACCCTCAGTCCCGACTCCCGAGTCCCGACTTCGGACTCACACGTGTATGCATGGATCTATGTAGCTATGTACCTGGTCATTCCACAGTGCCACACAGCCTACAGGTCCCTACTCCGTAATAATAATGCAAGCTTTGCCCTGGAAACAGTGTCAGAAGGAGAAGGGTGAAAAAGAATGGGGGGGCCGGGGGGGACAAAAAGAGCGTGGAGGCTGGAGCTGAGGAGCTCAGGTGGTGGGCAATGTTCGATGTTCAATGTGCGGTTTTAACTTTTACGGGAGTCGGCAAAGCAGGACAAATGGAAATGGTGTACTCCGTACGTGGCTGGTAATTTGGGTGCTCAAATACCTCCAAGTACTCCGTAATCGTATGCACTCTACGGAGTAGGTATGTATATGGAGTACGGAATTCGGAATACATACGGCTAATCACTATATGTATACCTAGGAATTACACGTCCATCTTGGAGCTCTCATTCGAGGAATTGAGAGACATAGGTACCTCACATGAACATCACATCCATGATCATGGACGAGCTGATACCCGAGTGGGACCTTGTGTCCGTGCAAAATCCCGTAATTACATAGGTAACCACGTACAATGCCTAACACATGTGCACCTTCATGTCGGTATCCGGCAGGCAGGCAGGCAGGCAAACCACGGCCCACGATGCCGAGGTCCAGACAAGACCATACATACATATCCACCTAGACGTCGTGGTATGTACTGAGCCCTCAGCCGGCAAGCAGGAAGCCCCTGGTCATGATGCCGAAGCTCGGTCTTCACATCGGACAACATGTCAGGCAGAACTGTGGAATCATCACACAATACAGCTCCTACAACAAGACGATCAAAAACCATCTACTCCGTACATTCACACTTCACACACGAAGATAACGCCACTGGTAAATGGTAAACGCATACAAGTAAAATAATCGTAATCGAGCACATCATTCAGCCGAATCCGTCACGGCCCTCCGCGTAATTGCTATGTGAGAAAGAAAAAAGAGAGAGCATCGTGGGGTATATGTTACAGAAATCGCTGAGCCTCCCAAGCGACCAGTTTGATCTTTTGATCAGCTGTTGATCCTGTAAGCGTCGGGTAGAGAACAACAGGAAATAAGAGATAAAGAAGAAAGAGCACTAGTTTGTGCGAGCGACTATGACCCCCATACGCCTTGTGAGTTGTTCCCCCTTGGCCTCGTCGGCTTGTTGCAAGACTGTATGTGACTTTGTGTGTTGTGCGCATAGTCAAGGCGCGGACCAAGCCAAAACTCAAGAGGGGGGACTACTACGCAACAGGCAGTAGTGATGACGGAAATAAACAAAGAGGGAGTACAACAGAAAAAAAAAAAAAAAAAAAAAGAGGGGAAGAAAGAAGGAAAAGAGACAATGCAAAGAAATACAAGGTTTGTAGGTATGTCTTCAAAAAGCATGCAAAAAAAAAGACAGAACGAAAAAGAGAAAAATGAAGATGAATAAAAAATGTCCCAGACCATCATGATTCGTCAAACAGAGCCAAAGCGGCTACTCCATATCCGCGACATTCCCGTCCTCACGCCCCCCAACGGTACATCGCAACGGCGCCCTCCCCAACCCCCCCAACTTGGGCCTTCTCCGAAGATCCCGCCTCTTCTCAGAGTCAAGACTCCCCGCGCGATCTTCCTCACTCGCCTCGTCAATACGGTCGTCCACGAGCTTCAATCGACGAAGACCACCCCCCGTACCGCTCGTGAGCCTCTTGGTTCTGCCTCCCTTGGCGGAGGCTGGCTTGGCGGGGAGCACGTCGCTCTCGTCGTCTGACTCGTAGTCGTACCCGAGAGCTCTGAGGCGTTGTTTGCGGCTCATTCCGCCGCTGTGATGATCGCAGGGGGTACTCGGTGCGGAGCCAACGGCTGTGTCATCTCCGTGGAGGCTGGAGAGGACGCGGCATACTAGGCACGGGGACGGAGTTGTGTCTGTGACTAGGCCTGGTAGATTGGCGCTTAGATCGCGGAGACCGGCATCGTGGAACAGAGAGCCTTCGGTGTTGTCGTGGAGTCTGGACTGGCTCTTTTCCGTAAAGGAGTCGACGTCGGAGTAGTCGGAAGTGAGGCACTCGGCTTGCTCGATATTCATGATGCCGGACTCATAGCATACATCGTCACTGTAGCACACTTCGGGGATGGGCCCGACCCCGTGGTCCTCATCCAGCGTGGAAAAGGTAGGAGAGATTTGGTAGCCATCGCCAGCTGAGCTTCTGCCGTCGAACATAGTGGGATGTGCGGACAGAGATTTAGGGCTTGCCAGGGAGTCGATCGAAGTCGCCTTGGTATGCCGGCTACTGCTCGGATATCCGGCCGCGCTGCTGCCGCTCCTGCTTCCATAGTCCGAGAATTCTGCCGTCGTCGGCGTGCTGTTGCTCAGTGGCAGTGACCCTGGGTGTAGTGACGAGCGTCGCTGCGGAACCTTTTGAGGGCCCAGCTCTCCGTCCAAGGCCATACCCTTCTGTGCCATTTCCAAGAGTGCCTTCCAATCAACAGAGAGTGGCAGCTGAGCCAGCGATTCGTCAACGGCACGGCGCACGGCATCGTGCAGTTCTGGGTGGTGAAACAGTGGTGCAGATCCACCAAGTTGTGGCTTGGCTACATGGACAGGCGCAGCACGAGAAGCACCAGAGTCAAGCTCGGCTTCGTTGTCGACAGGATGCAATCTGTCGAGATGGGGGTGGAGATCCTCTTCTGAAGATAAATGAGGGCGTACATAGCCACTCAAACTCGACATGCCCGTTGCGGATGCAGCACGTCGGCACTCATTCTCTCCCCTCTGGCCATCAGCAATGTGAGAATAACTTTGCTCGCGTCTTACAGACAGACTACTTTGAGAGCGATATCGGGGGACACACGGCGGCGAAATTGATCTGTCTCGTAGCTTTGAAGGACGCCGCGATTGCCTCGCGTGGCTTGGGCTGGCGCCTGACACTGGTGGCCCGATCGATATCCGTGTGCTGTTCACATTGTGCGCGTTTCGCGATATGCCAGAGCGGGTCGTACCAGACTGGCGGTCTGTTGACGCCGAGCTTCCAGGTCGAGCTGCTGGAGAAGGAGGAGACACAACGGCTCGTTGCAGGCCACGGACTCCCTGTCTGGACGCCTGTCTGGGTTCCAGTGAGAGACCTGACGATGGCCGAGTTGGTGTCCAGTTCGTAGTCACGCTCATGTCACCCGCCTCGCTGCCGCCTCGGATATTGCTCCGACTACCTCGGTAGGAAGGTTGAGCTGATTCTCGTCTGGTCATAGAAGGACTTTGGGATGATATACTGGATTTGCGCGCATAGAATGCGCGAGCGGCCGCACTCTGTACGTCGACCCCGTTTTCTCCCATGTTTCTCTCGGCCACGTCCTCTCCGTAGTCTCGGACACCAGTCGCTTGCACACGGGATCGGAAATCGTGCGGCCTAACTCCACCTTGCGCATCCAGGATGTCGACATGGGCCTGTGGCCGTGAAAGCGAAGCAGCCGTCGAATCACTAATGGAGGGCACGAATGACGACCGGAGGCCTGTACTCAACGTTAGCCTTTCCCCTTCCTATGTAGGTCATGACATATTCGGACAGTCGGCGCTTACTGGTTTCTGAGCCTATGAGTACGGAACGGCCATTCTTGAAGCGAAAAGACCGCTCAGATTTTCCGTCGTCGGCGAACCGCTTGTTGAGGAAGTTTAGAAACCCCATGGCTGTCTGTTGGCTACGGCCATGGAACCGCCAAGAGGCGTGGGACGTTTGGCGACTGTGTCGTATAGCCCCAGGTGGAAGTAATCTAGTAAACTTCTTCGCTGCAGTGAATGAATAATCCGAAGTCACTTCGAGTCAAGACTTGAAACAGACAAGCCTCAACTTCGCAGTTTGAAATGACCAACAAAGGGTTTCAAAGAAATGGCACCAGCGCGGCATGAGGGAAGCAGTAAATATACCATGGCAAGGGTTGCCTTGGACGAGCAATGTACATTGTAGCCACACCGTCCAGTAGGTTCCTGGCCACGCGCCTCGAGCTCTCTGCCCGTGCGTGCCAGTGGCCACGGATGAAACTAAAACAAAATGGCGGCATCCTGCATCACAGCGGCACACTAACATCAGGCGAAAGGCAAGAGCTTTCACAATGCACGCCTTGGTGTGGACCGTAATGACGTTACGCCCGTGGACGTTGAGGCGTGGCGTCTGGAAACATCTCTTATTGGACAGACGTTTTCCTCTTTTGTGATCGCTGCGAGTTCCGTCTCCGGGCCCTTTCGGGACAGGGGCAGGGGGGTAAGCCTTAATGGTACGTTCAGTACCTACCTTAGGTACATGTACGGAGTATGAGGTAAATTTAGGTATGTACGGAGTATCCGTAGGGAAGTTTGTCTTCCTCTTTACTCCGTATCGCAAGCCAGTACGGAGTGCAATCAAAACAATCAAAAGCGCGACGTCGTGCATGGGTTACTGAACAGCTCAGGCCAACAAAGAGAAATGTCCACTTAGAACGCTAAGTATTCCATCTGACGTCCCAAGGTGGATTGTCCGTTGTTGAACAACTTGAACATGAACAGTGAAGTCAGGGACGCAGTGAACTAATAACAAGAGACCAGCCAGACGGCCCAGACCCCTGACTGCAAGAGAGGAGGCAAGACTTGGACTGGATCCGCCCGTCAACATTGAACAAACTTCAAGCCTCTTTCATGACCATTGACTGTTTCCAGTTTCCTCGAGAACTCCGTACCTCGAGCCGCTCGTCAAACATAAAGAGTACCTGCCACTCATTGTCTGGCTACTCTCTGCATTGTCGCGAGACAGGAAAACGTGGTTTGTTTTCTTTTTTTTTTTTAAAAAAAAATTGTCAGTGAGTAGTATCAGGCTGGCCGCTGCTCCAAGGTGCTTTGGCCAAGACGCAACAGTGAAAGGATGCCAACCTCGACCTTTATGATCAGGTCTGGACTCATTCTTGACTCCTTCACCAAAAATAAGCCATGGCCTGAGTTGTCGTGATAGGAAACCCCTGGTTGAAAGCCGAAATGCATGCTCGCAGCGGGGCAAGTCGAATTGTTCGAACTTCGCAGACACTGGACGGGGCTCTTAGCCTCTTTTAGTCCTGTCCGCTAAATGAAAGCAGCAGAAGGCCCTCAACGGTTTCCGAGACGCCAGTTCAGCCAATCGCTCACCCGCGCGCTAGAAGTCGCCACGTTTTCTCAGAGTTTTGGGGAGGTTTTGTTCTCGATTTCGTTTCAGTCCCACATCAGATGGGGGGCGCATGTACGACTACGGAGATGTACTCCGTATTTTCGGGGCTTTTCGAGCAGTCGACCACTCGGCGCGACCGGATACTTCGGCAAGCTGCAGGCAAAGGTATGTACCGACAGCACCCTTCGGAGACCCCGAGCGAAGAAGAATCACTGCACTGAGTTGTATGCTCAGAAGTTGGACAGAACGAAGAAGATCCCGGATGGCTTCACATCATGAACCAGTGAACTTGCCTGCGGACTCGGAGAATAGGAGCAATTCATCTGGTCTCGTCTTTGAAGCTGAGGCAAAGACGCCAGCGCGCGACTGGCACATGTTTCATTCATTTATGTATGTGTCGTAAATGGTCAAAGACAGGTACATACATATGTGAAAGATGGACACGGGCATGTGAGTTACAGACGATTGCATCCTTTGTCAAGGGGTCAGATCATTGGACACTACAGCCGCCTTTATTACCGATATGGTATCGCTGCAGTGACGCCAGTGGCCAAGACTTGGGTATCTCTCGCCTCCGTAAATACTCGGCAGCTAGTTGATGTGATCAGCTGACGTACATGTATCTGCTCGATCCTCGCATCCTTTGTTGAGATCTTCGGAGGATGGACGTCAACCATGGTGATGTGCGCGGAACGACTCAATAGAAGCCAATAGGTACTCACATGAACCGTGAAAGCAAGTGTCGCTCAAGTGCGATTGCGTGCTATTATCGAGGCGTTCAACGATAAATTTGAAATGACACTCTTCATCGTCTAATCGCCCATTCGATGAAGGGATGTTATGCCGGTTTGCTTGGATCCTTGAAGTAAGTCTTGAAAGACCCATGGCGCCAATGCCAAATGGCCACAAGCCAAATGAAGTACATGTACTCCGTACTGTACATACTCCGTACATACCTAGGTAGGTACTAGATACACGATTGCCTGCCACGTTCGCTCCTGCTGTTTCTAGCGCCTACACGTACAAACTTCCAATCTCCGCCCCCGCAGCACACCAGATGACGCGAACCGTGTTGAGTACTTACTACCTACTATGTATGTACATACCTATTATGTACCTGTGTACATAGATAGGTATGTATGTATTTGAAGCCTCGTAAGTTGTGCAGCTTGCCGCCTGAGCCACATTCACATTGAACAAGCATGTCTTTGACCTGACTTGCCGCATAATAAAATAAGCATCGATCAACTTATGTTCTGACAACCCGCGAGTAACTTGTTTTGGCCTCGCAAAAGAACGTCAGTGCTCTTGGCCCGGACGTCCTCCTCGCCCAGCCACAGCTGACCAGACGCGACACCCCGCAAGTGGCACTTATGTAGGTACATACATACATCATATGTATGAGGTGTCGTGAACTAAATAATCTCCCGCCGTAAGATCGCAGCCGGCATGTGATAAATGGACTACCCCAAAAGGTAGGTAGATGGTACTTTGTCTCTTTCAGCCATCTTCACTTTACTGCCTAAGAATAAGCGCCTCCTTCGGAGAAGGCGGCTGACCAACTCTGTTGACTCTTGAGTGAGCACTGAGCCCCGTGCGCCCGCCACCAGCAAGAGGAAAAATGCAGTGACGCGAAGCTGTGCCAGTGCGCGCCAAAAATAGGCAAAACTGAAGTGCAAGTTTAGACTGTGATGACATGTAGGTAGGTACTGTCCTCCGTGCCGTCTTGCACAGCATTGTCGGGACTCGGGACTGGGAGGCAGTGCGGGATGGGGCGGCGGCGATGGCCTCACATCATAGGTATGTACATGTGTGCTGCGTGTGTGTGTTAAAGAGGAAGGCCATTTATTTCTAACAATGTATGAAAAACTATAGATTAAGCATGCGCGGGTAAGTGAAGTGGCTGTAAGTTTTTGCTGTGAGGTGGTTTAGGGTGGAAGTCGAGATACTTGAGGCGAATAATTTTACCGCGCCAAACGGCTCGATGCATTCAATCAAACCTTGGATTCTTTCCCCTCATGCATGGTCATATGAACAATCTGCTTTCTAGAAGTCCTGATGAGGCTTCCGGAACATCGAAACACGTTTATTGATTGATTGCGACTGAATTGAAGATCCGTCTGAGCCCATGATCTGGTAGTATCATAGGCAAAAATCAAATTTCGTGTCCCAATACCTCCAAGCCAGCTTACCTGTGCCAATTTATTGACATTCTCCTCCCAAACCCACACTACGACAGTCGCTGACGATCTGCTTCTTTCATTGACAGTTGACACCGCATTGCATCCCATCTGCGACCACGATGGGCGTGCGTGGATGGCCCGTCTCGTTGTTTATCCACAGACAGAGGAACTCCTGCAGGGTATACGACTGTTTCTCCTTTACATGCTCTGTGCCCGTTTTTGGTCGCCCTGTCAAATCCCGACGTCTACGTGTGAACCTACCAACTTGGCACACCCTTCGACTTTGACGAACGGACAACATCGCCAGCCTCTTTTCGCGTCCCAGCGACCAAGCCAGACTGTCCCAACACCGTCAAAAAGGCCCGCCAAGGCAATCATCGGGCGGTATTGCCCTTAGGTAACTTTTCAACTTCGAGACAACCAGGTAAATCTGCGATAAAAATTATGGTCATTTCTTCCATGGAATGCTGGGAATGTATCATGAGGGCGGCATGTGATCTTGCTCTCTGACACGCCAGCGAAGGAACCGAAGCCAATCATAAGACAAGCTTTGATGGTTTGGTTTCTTGCATGTTAGTCACATCACGACCAGCAGCAGCACGGGAGGAGATCGAAGCATTGGCGGTCAAGCCTCCTCTCCGGACGTCAAAAGTTCAGGCGACAGTCAGTCGACTCTAGGACCTTCCAGGGGTGACTTGAATGCTCTGAGCACCCCCTCGACACTGTGGTAAAGCTCACGTGTAAGACATTTCACGAACAGCAGCAGCACGAGAGGAGACCGAAGTCTTGGCAATCAAGCATCCTCTCCAGACGTTCAAAGTCCAGGAGATTCAGCGACACCTTGTGGGGATGGAAGATCTCTGTTTTTGAGACCTAGGTATACACTCACTACCGTCCTCAAAACCCATCGCCCATCAAACGCCCAAAACGCCGCTTTCCCGCTAGACAAAGACAAGACACAAACATCCTTTGCATTCTTCGTGGTTAACCTCTTTAATCACGGCGGGGGGGACGGTCTCCGTAGCGGTGAGGACCACGCTCGTTGGGGTTATTTTGCGTCACCTGCGTCACGTTGACGGGGATGGAGTCAAACTGAAAGCATCACGTTAGTATCTTGTAGAGCATTCTAAGGTGGCGTAGAAATGAATATGGATCGGCAGAACAACATACGCCAAGGTGCTTCAGCAAGTCCTTCGTCTCCGAATCAATGTCGAGCTGGCCCGACTCGTTCTGCGTCAAATCGAGGGCAGATACCTCTGGGACGTATTGATCTTTCCGCTCGCGCTCTTCTTCTTGCAATTTGAAGGAGATTCCACGGACAGGGCCACGCTGAATCCTTTTCATCAAGTGAGTGGTATACCCGGCAATCTGCGGTCATTTCGTGTCAGCCTTTCAAGGTTGACGATGAACATTGCAAGCGATGTGCGTCCAGTCTACCCCGGGAGCTTTCAAGCGAAGCGATTCCGGGTGAAAGGCCTGCTTCCGGGCGTAGATACAGGACGAGGACGGCGGATGCCCTTTGTTTGCTGACCTTGTTGCGGAGACGCTTGGAAGCGATGACCGCGATTTCATCGCATATTCTCTTGTTGGTCTCGAAGTCGAGAGTGAGTTTGGGATAATAACGCTCGATTATCACCTTGGCGGACTTCTTGACAGTCTTCGTACGGACTCGGCCCATTCTGGCGGTGTTGGATAGACTGGCTTGGTTGTTGGGTGAGAAATGGGTTGGCGATGTTGACCGAGTGACTCTTGGGTTGGTGGAAGTTGATGCGTATCAATAGAAGGGAGAGCTGCAGCAACCGATGAGTACCTAGGTGTGAGAATGGAAATCAGGGCTCTGGAAGGTCACGTGATTTTGATGTCCCTTGCCTTATTTGGCGTAGATTGGTACATATGTACCTATGTACATATTCCTATTGATGATTTGATGATTTGATCATGTACTTGCTGATGAAGGAATGTAGGAGAGATGCTCGGAAACCAACATTTTTCTTCGTTTTCATCATGTTTAGATTTAGTCTATTTTCTCCGTTTGGCTATATGTAGAGATGTGTTCTCTCATCATGTAGTCAAGAAAGGAAGGATGGGGCTAGTTGAGTCGAATCGAGTACAGAAGTTGTTCTTTCTTTGTCACAAAGATCTCGATGCTCGAGAAGCGGCGGAAATCACCATGTTTTACGTGTCCAGTTTGTCCCGGTGGGATCTATTGTTTGTTGTCATGTTCTCTTCCCCTCAATTTGTCTACTCTTGGGTTTCCCTTTCAAAAGGTTACACGGTACTTGCACCCACGAGTATTGCCTCCCAAGAAAATTCCACATTGACCCTGCTGGAATTACTACTTACGAGTATGTACCTATCACCTACAGCGTATGGCAAATTCGGACTCGGAAGAAAGGGCGTGTTTTTTCGTTGTATGTACCTATGCGAGTACATCTCCTCTCCGTAAAGAAGTGCGGTGGTGATGTGCGTATGACCGCAAGGTACATACATACATGATACTACCGGGAGCCGGGGCGCCATGTCTCGGTTATGGCCACTTTGCAAAGCATATTCCCGGCGATGCGACGGCTTTCGGATCCATCATCCAAGGCGGAGGCCCGGGACGGGTTGCTACGATATCGGATCATGGCACATGCAGCATGATCGGCTTTTTACGGTGCTTTTTCAATTTTTCTTGGTTTTCTTGTCTTGTCATGGACTTCTTGGGACTCGGGACAATGCTTTCTTGAGGTCCGGTATCGCACTTGTTCCGCTGTTTGCGACGGAGCACATATTCTGCTCTGGCCGCGAGTTGGTCAAGGTGCGCGGCTGGATTCCACAATGTGAAGAGGTGGGAGCTTTTGGCTCTTGGTCTACATGCATAGATAACTACATACTGCAGTAGCCTGTAGGTACCTAGATAGGGACATGGGATATGCGATTCCATTCCGAAGGTCAGCACTGACTCCTGAGCAGCCAGGCATAGGGTCATTAGAAGTTTAGAACTGAACAGTGAAAGTGCATCCTGTACATCATAACAGTACATGTCCATTGTCTGTTTGGGATCCGCCTGGCCCGCCAAGTTGCACGCGTGACCGTGAGATATATGGGATCGATCATCGCGCACTGTGGCGCACATCGTCCTTCTAATTGATAATACGGCTCACCTCGAGTAAATTGGCTCGAGTACCTGTCGAGAAAAGAGCTATACTCCAATTGGAGTCTGGAGATGAATCTGCTCTGCAATGAAGTTGGTATACAATGTTGGTGACCGACTATGTACTGTTTTGGTCATGCTGCTCAAGACTTTTGCCGACCGGCCAAACTGTCTTGCTCGGTGCACCATTCACTTCGAGCTGGATTGTGGGCGTATGAATCCAAGCCAACTTTCCTTGGCGTCGTGAGCTGCTCTGTCTTGGACAGGGATAGCGTTCGTCTAGTCACAGACACGAAAAGACGAAATGAAGACTGAGCTACTATGCAGCGTGTGCTTCTTCTATCCAGCTCACGTGCAAGTTTGGTCGGGCGTACATGTGTTCTTGCCAAGGAACGTGATAATTGGCATCTAACTGCCTGTGTCCACTGTCACCCAAGGGCCAAGAGTCCAAGACCACTCTGGCCAACGTCAAGCTTCGCACCATTTCCTGATCCTCACTTGCGAGAACACTGCGTTCGCTCAGTAGACTTCTGCGCGCGTAAGCCATGTCATGCCAAGTAAAACGGCGTTGTGTTTCGGCCTAATAGGTCTCTGGCTTTGCCTGTCTTGACAAAAATCAGTCTTGCTTTAGTTCTCAGTGCTGCCGCCAAGTCACCCGACCTGCCAAGTGGCACAAGTCTCGTCTAGTCAAGGAAGTAAGCAATAGTGCTACGATATACCGCGCAAAGTCCGTGTCTCTCTGCACGTTTCACGCGAGTTTTGTATGAACAGTAATCAGGTAGCTTGTTGTGGAAGAGGGCATCGTTAAACACCCCGTCGTGTAGGATGAAGAGTGAGGTTTTGGCTAATCGGTGATGTACACGCAGACTGCGTGGTCGTTGGGCACTGAGCAGCGGCGCTGGCATGTGTGGTTTGTACAGTTAGTGACCAAATGAAGGAGCAGAGGAAAATGGGGACAAATAAATATGAACACAAATTCAAGACAGTGAATAGGTTCATCGCACAGGACACATCCTGCCAAGCGGTGAGGATAAGATCATGAGCATATGTTGCCATGAGAAAGAGGAAGAAAAGTTGCAGGGAAAAGAAGGAGAACGAGAAGGCCCAGAGGGAAGAAAATCTTGAAATAGAACAACAGTGCACGAAAAAGAAGAAAGGGGATATAGAAAGGACGAGAAGATGTATAAGAAGAAGACCGTCACCCACGCACGCGCTAATAGTAGAAGCCGCTCAGCTCATAGACATCCAAAGCACCAATATACTCCCCAAAATAACGCCCACCAAGCTCGGTCGCAACGCCCTCGACGCACTATCATCCTCGTCATCATCCACCGTAGGCGGCGACGCATGCCCCTTTTCCTTCCTATCCGACGACTTATGTATCAAAGCCACCACCGGCACAGCGCTGACAATAGTAAGACTCGGCGTTTCAGCCGGCGCAATCGTAAACGTGGACGAGCTCATATCAGTCACGGCCGACGTGATGACGACCAGAGGATTCGGCAAGAGAGTCCCCTGATGCGATGTGATGGTCAGGAGATCCTGCGAGGGTAGGTAAATCTCACATCGTTGCGTGTAACTGAAGGAGGAGAAGGGGCCTAGATCAGAGGTACATGTAGCATCGGCGTTGGCTGTGAAGCCTCTGCGTGTTCTCGCACCATTAGTCTCTATTTAACAATGACAAAAACACGCCGCACTTTTACTTCAGTTTTGAGAGGAACCTCGTTTTTGTTCGGGAGGTCCCAGGGCAAGAAGCATCATACTTGGGACAACACCATACGAGCGTCTCGCCTGGATCCAGAATACTCGCATATGCGTGTAATTTGGGCAAGGGGCCCGGGTTTCCATTTTGCATCATGGTGGACATGTTGATCCCCTTGAAGCTTAAGCCCCCACGCGGTTTCGTGGCCTGGGTATCGGTGCCGACGACGCGGCCTGCCTTTTTCCATCCAGAGGGACATTGGAGGCCGGGGGAATGGTACGCAAGGTTTCCATTGCGTGGATGAGTGGCTAGGTCGCGATTGAGTCTATCAAGGGACTGTCCCTGGGGAAGACAGCCGTCATACTTAGGGGCCTCACAGCTGGGGAAGCCGAATAGGCCGCGGGTGTCTGCGAGCTGCGTTACGATGTATACGTTAGGTTTCGCGGTGGCACAGGACGCCGCGGGAGTGAAGTGGGTGGTCAGTGGGCCGACGTTCGTGACAAGGTAGCCGAAGTACTGGGTCGGAGTCGGCATCGTGGTTGGTGAGATTTGTTTGGTGTTTTGTGCTTTCTAAGAGGGCGAAACAATTCTGGCCTTGCCACCGGGGCCGGGTCTCCAAGATTGGCGACAAATGTTGATGATTGTTCACAAGAGACAAATTCGGCGGTGGGCTGGTCGCCCGCGCGACCTGGTCTTAATTTGAGTCTCGACTTCGAGGACGGGGAGGTTGGAAGGATGGGGTCTTCATTACAAATGGTTCTGGTTGGAACAAGGAGGACAAGAAGCGGTCAGAGGAATCATCAAAGACGACTTGTAATAAGGCTTAGCCGTCTCTGTGTCTTTCCTCGCTCCTCGGTGGCGGGCTGAGGTCGCGCCAAGTTGCCAAGTATTTGCCAAGACGCGCTCTTGGTGTAACAAGCTGCCTCGCGATTCTCCGTCGCGCAGGAAGTCAGGGCGCCCTGACCTGGGGGCGTCTTGCCTCTGGGTGTCCTGGGCCCTGGCCGAATCAGCGAGCTTCTCCTGTGCTGCAAGGGCGATTACTCGAATCACGTTTCACGCGTCATGGGGGATTTGATTGCGCGCTTACACGTTGGTGTGCGATGGTGTAATTCAATGTCAACGTCCCGTGTCTCACATCAGGACGTCGCGTGTCAGCACGACAGAGCGGCGAATAGTCGCGGTAGTCAGTTCAGAGAGGATTGGAGGAAACAAAATGCTGGGCGCGCATCGAATTTGTTTCCAGTACATATGTATCTAGTTTGCCAGCATTATGAGAACACGTGGGATGCTGGGAAGTCCCCTTTCCGTCTTCATGTTTTATGTTTGCAGAAGCTGTCCAGGCAAGGAGTGTGCAAGTGCCAAGTTGCATTTCGTGGCGAGGTTGCTCTTGCAAGTTGCAGACTCATGTTGAGCACCAGACAAGACTTCCGTTAATTCGCCGTCTACGCCATGCCTTCCATGCGCCACAATCCATCTCGGGTACCAGAGCCTAGCCGCGGTGGACAGAGTAGGCGATCGTGTCGGCCATTCGACCTTAGACTCCTCCGTATCAGAAGTCACTACAGTGCCGTGCTGTCTGTCTCTGAAGGATTGGCCACCAGACGTTGTAACTTGTGAAACTGTGACGTGTGTCCAGGACAAGTTAAAGATCAAGACGGAACAATGTCATTGATGTATAGCGACGGAGCCTTGAGGATTCCGGCATCTGAATAGACCATATGGGGATGCATCTTATAATGTGAGCCACGAGAAAGACCCATTCCGTGCGCCATGTAGGCTATTAATACAACAGAGGGCGAGTGTGTCCAGGGCAGGTCATAGCCGAGGACGGCAAACAATTCCCAACTATCACACGTGTCATAGCCTTGATACACATCGTGATGGAATGCCTCATTTCTTCAGTGAATTGCCCTTGAAAGATTCGATGAGACCCTGAGAACATTAAGAGCCAGTGTCATGAGACCCTGATGAAAAGACTCCGAATCATTCATTCAGGGCTCTGTGGTCCTCGAAATTCGATTGAAGGGTACAGAACTCAGAGACCAGCTTATACCTGCGGTTGATGAAACACGAGGAATTCGATAGCACTCCGCCATGACAACAAGATGTTTGAAGGACTTATAAGAGGATTGAGGAGGGCGTCTTGCGACACAGGCAAGACTGCCGCACAATGAGTGATAAACGCGAGTCACCGGAAGCCACGAAGCGCTTGCTACCAACCGGCAAAGAAGACAATCGAAAAACGGACGATATCGCTCTAAGCTCGGCAACTGGTGTGTGGATGGTCGAAGGTCGACCTGGTGCTAGGCCACCAGTTACTATCCGCAAGTTCAACAGAGGGCCAAAGACAGATGGATGGTGAATCGAAGACCCTCGAGAATCGAGATGGCGCCCAGTGGAAAGCGACTATGCCGCGTGCCTTCAGGTTTACTAAAGGTTGCCTGAAGCTGATAACGACGAGAAAAACGAGAATGAAATTTCAACAAGAGGCCTGTGGGAAGGGGCAAATGCTGGCGCATTCGATACAAGTGCCGACACAGATCCCGAACTGACCTACACTTAGTATTGCGCTGTCAGTCACAACGCGTTTCTAATTTTCTCCCCCGAAGTTGCTGAGCAATACTCAAATAACAACACCAAGTCACATATTTTGTCTAGAAATGGCCTATTTGCACACCAACCGTCTGGACGAAATAGGTGAGTGGGTGTCATCTTTGAGAGTATGGTGCACCAGCTCCGGGGAATAATCAGAGGAATTTGAAAACGTGTTGTAAAGTTAATGACAGCTTCGATAATGCGACATCATAGCTGCTCGCGAAATGTGGACGAGGCCGACAGGTGTTTCTCACTACGAATAGAGTAGGTAGTGCAGCCGCTCAGTCGACCCTCGACCGAAGAAAATGAGGGGATTGATACGCACGCATCCTCCATATGAGACTCATGTGCAGTGTGAGCGTGGCGGCTTTCAGGGCAGCAAACAAAGCGGTGACAGTGTAACAACTCCGTCTTTCGCACAAAGCACACAAGGAGTCGTACCTATAAGGCTGGCAAGGCTTGGCAGCCCGCCCTCTCGGGATGCTGTAACTCGTACGGAGTAAAGCGTGATACATAGAACGGGTCTTTGGGACGTGGAGGAGATGACATTGGGCTCTGATGGGGTCCATCATGGGAAACGTTACAGAGCTTCAGCTTCCACAATCTTCTGTGTGTGGATCCATCGGACACAGTGCTAGGATTATCATTGGGCGCCATGCACTGGTTGGGGCAGCCGCGGCATTTGGCCGCTTCGTTCCCGAAAGGCGGTCTGGAGCTTCATGGATGATGGGTGAAATGGATCCAGGACCCCGGAGTGGCAGAAACGGCCCTGTGCGGCCGTGCCATGAGCCGATGAGAACCAGCATCGCCTTTTGGCGCCCGTCAACAACATCCGACAGGCCTAGCATTGCCGCCATTGAAGACGGACTGAAGACGTGATGCAGCCTCTCGGTGTTCCAATGGCTCGAGTAGCCTTGGCAGGTGGCCGGAGGCTGCTAATGCAACGGCCCTCGCCGTACCTAGCCGCAATGTCAAGACCAGCGCGGCTACCGAGCTTTTCCAACAGCAGATGCCTCATGAACGAAGCGAAACGCCAATCTCCCACCCACTCAAGGCGACTGTTCTCCTCGCAGACCTCACAGAGCCCTTCAAAAGACTCAGAATCTCCTCCGAGCTCCACAAGCAACGCAGACGCCATCCCAGAAGAACCACAATCCCCTAACGAGCTACCCCCACGATCCATCGAGCTCCCCTCAGAAACAGATAGCCGGCGCAGCAACCTGAACCAAAAGTTCAGTCTCGTCATGGACACCGTCCAAGCACGCATGCTCAACGCCTCACAAACCCTCAACGACATCACAGGATACTCCTCCATCGAAGCCATCAAGCACGAAAACGGACTACTAGAAGTCCAATTAGCAGAAGCCCACGCCACCGTCCGCGCCGCCCGCCAAGCCTACAAATCCTCCAACACAAAACGAGCAACCACCCAACGCGAAGTGACGACTCTCCTGGCCCGAAAGGACTCCTGGTCGCCCACCGACCTGGAGCGCTTTACGGCGCTGTACCGCACAGACCACGAATTGGAGGGCGAGGTGGCAAAAGCGCAGGAAGCGCTCACGGAATCCGAAATCGAGGAGCAGAGCCTTAGTCAGCGCCTCAATGCTGGGATCTTGAAGCGTTATCACGAGGAACAGATCTGGAGTGATCGGATACGCCGGGCAAGCACATGGGGTACATGGGGCCTCATGGGTATGAATTTCTTGCTCTTCGTGGTGCTGCAGTTCTTTGCTGAGCCATGGAGGAGGAAGAGGCTTGTCAAGGGAGTGGTGGAAGAGGAGGAGAGGGTTATGGAGCAAGTTCGTGGAGAGCTGGAGGCTGTGAGGATGGCGCTGGCTAGACGGTTGGAGGAGTCTCCGCAGGTGGCTGCTGCTGCACAGGAGGTTGTGGCTGAGGATGCGCTGCCGTCAACAGCGGTGTTGGAGGAGGTTTTGTCTGAATCAAGTACGTGGGAGTCTTGGGGGCACATTGCCATGAATCCGGCGGAATGGAAGGGCGTGGCAGCGGATCTGTTTAGTGAGAGGACGATTCACTTGCGGATGAAGGATGCGTCGACGCTGGCGTTGCAGGGCGTAGTGGCTGGAGCTGCTATTGCGGGAAGTCTGCTGATGGTGATGAGGAGGTAAAGAGCACCAAGCAGGCATGCATATCTTGAGGGTTTATCGACTTTTTTTCTCCGCCCGCGCGGTTTCAGACACTGTTACTTTACTTTTTTGTGTACTTACGACTCTCCTCCTCTGCATTTCGCTCCATCATCATAGATACATGGCCAGCATCTTATACTATAGTCATAACGTGAGTTATCTTGACGAAGACGTCGAGTTTGCTGCGTTTTCTCAGACAGGGTCAACCCTTCTGGTGCCTATACATTTCTCTTCCTGTTGCTTTTGCTTTTTTTACTTTGCGTTTTTACACGCGTGGGCAACATCTGACACTATGGAAATGGCGAGACATGTCCCAGCAGGCCAACATGACCTTATTGTAAAAGGCGAGTCCAGAGAGCATGCAAGATACGTACAATATGAAGAACCTCATCGCCTTCTCACGATGCAGAGGCTTTCCGTTGTCGAGAGTGGCGTTGTGGCGCAAATTCGTATCCTCATGTACGTAAATCTCGTCGATCTCGTCAGACACCCAATTCCTATCTATGTACATACCTGGCATGCACACTCGCGGGGCGGGCCGATCTGGACCGAGACGTGCATCGATGCCGATGTCCGCTGTGTGACTTTGTTTCGTTGGGCAGCACCAAGGTACATGCTGCACATACCTATTTGGCACAATGGCAAGCACGCCACAATATTGAACTGGACAGAGTATAACAGAATAGAAAGGTGCAGAATGAATCCTTTTTAGAAATTGGACATGGCACTCTCAGAAAGGCTCCGTCGTGTTCAACAATAAGCTTTGAAAGAAGAAGAACGTCAAGCAAGTGCGTCCAATCAACGCCGACAGAGACAGAGTCAAGGAAGCAATGGGAAGTAATGCATCATTTCAGTTCTGTCAGCCTCCGAGTTTGGCCGGGCTGACTGCCGAGCTCACAAAGAACATCTTCACGCATGCCAGTCCTTTTGTTCTGGGGTCGAGCAGTCTGGTGTCGTGGATTCCATGGAGAGCGCATAACCTGGTGTTTTAGCATCGGGCGCGAATCGCGATAGGTAAGTCGGGCCATCGGCGGGCTCCGTGCTCCGAAATTCGTTGAACGAAGCGAGACAAGGGCGCTGATAACGCGACTCCATCATTGGCCATCCATATTCGCTCGTCCACATTTGGGAGACCGACCGGTTGCCTTGGTGGGGCCGGCTGGGCATCATCGAGGCGAGGCGGGCAACAGGCGAGCGATTCCAGTGGCAATCCGAGCATCGGGTTTGGGTTGAAAGTTGAAACGGGTGTTTGCCGTTTGGAGACGGCAGATTGTGGGCACAATGGCTTACCTACCGTATCAGGAGTCAGGACTCAGGAGACGCAATGAAAGAAGGGTAAAAGAAGCAGGATAAGGCCGCAGGTGTTGATGTATGTAGTTGGTGAGTGCGTTCACTGCGTTGGGACTTGGAAGGGCTGCCGCGAGAATAAGACCAGGAGTCAACCCTGCGGCAGCCACCGCCAGAAATGTGCCTCAATTAAAGTCTCCTCGTCAATTTACCGTTGATAGCCGTGTGCCAGTGAAAAGTAGTCCGTACGTAAGTGTGATTCCGTAAGTGTACTGGAATCGGACATCTAGAGTCGGTTGTTTGCAGCAGCTGGTCGAGTGTCCGGGCAACGGTCTGGCAGCTGTCTGACAGCTACAGTAGCTATCTACGGAGTAGGAGCAAGCTCGAGTACAATGCCTACCTACCTAATGTATAGGAGGTACATATGTACCTAATGAGGTATGTACTACTCCGTAATGTACAGACTCTAGGTAGTAGCAGCACCTAAAAGCACGGTAAAGCACCCGCAACATCCCTGGCATTGTTGCTCCGTCACTGACGACATTCTTTCGCACCACCACAAAACTACCCACTCATTGCTCAACCACTCGTCCAATTTTCTCTCCCGCGACCTCAAGCTCCCGCCCGGCCACACCAGCCCCATTCTAAACTCGCCTCCCGTCCGCCCTCCGGTCCTACATCTGTCCGCGTCTTCTTCTTCTTGGACAAGTCCTCGGCTCAGAGTTGCGGGCTCTGATTTCACGTCTGGCTTCAGTTCACGCCTTCTTTTGTTTTTTCCTAATTGCTGCTGGCCTGCGGCCCTTCGTCGCCGACAAGCCTTAAGGCAGTCTTCCCCCTCCCCACCCTTGGTGTAGCGCGCACATATCGCGCCTGGACCCTGCCCGCCATGAGCGAAGACGAGAAGAAGATGCAAGACATCTTGCGCAAGATTGAACGCGAGAAAAACATCATCAATGCCGCCCAGGCTATGCGCTCGCAGACCACGAATGAAGATCACCGTTCTCGAATCGATACCCAGCTGAGAGATGGCCGGCGCAATCTGCAGTTTTTCGAGGAGAAGCTTCAAGATATCCGGTTGAGACAGACGAGCCAGGGTGTGGAAGGCATGTCTCTCGGCGGTGCCAGTTCCGGTGCGGACGACAAGAGACCTGCGTCTCTTCCTCCGCCTGGCGAATCTGCCTCGTGGGCGAGAGATCAACAGGGCGGATACGGTACTGCGCCGTACAGCCAGATTGGTCAACATGGAGACCTGATGCCTCCTCGGCACCCTTATGCTCCTCAGGAACCGGGAGCTGGCGTGCCCAAAGCCAGGCCGAATTTCACAAAGCTAGGTTGGTGGACTGTTCCCTTACTCGTACGGCGTATCCCGAGGACAGCTGCTCTGCTTGGCGGGTCTCCGTAAGAACACATGGCTATAAAACTCCGTATTCAAGAGCGAGGAGAAGAAGAGGAAAGAGTGAAGACGAAACGTGTGCTGATGTGCATTGTGTACTAATTATGGCTTCCTCTAGACTTGATCAAATACGATACACCCTACCTGGGCCCTCGCATTCAGCTTATGCTTTCTCAAATTCAGTTCAAGCTCAACGTAGAGGACCAGTATCTCAAAGGTGTTGAGAAGATGGTTCAGCTCTACGACATGGAGGGCGACAGACGGAGCAAGGCGGTCGCAGCAGGTCGCCGAGTGGAAAGCAAGCAGAAGATCATGCTCCTGAAGCAGGCGCTCAAGAGATATGAGGAACTACATGTCGACATGGACTGTGCCGACGCCCAGGACGGTAGGTAGCCAAGACAGCGAAACCTTGCGCATACAAATTGTGCGCTATGGCTGCCAATTGCTGACGTATGATGCACAGATGATTCCATCAACACTCCCAACCTCCGAAAGCCCCTCAGTGGCCAATTATCAATTCGCGTCATGGCCGTCAAGGATGTAGACCATGCGTCTACAGGTCGCCTCTCGCGAGGCCCCGAGACCTTTGTCGCTGTCAAGGTGGAAGATACGGTGGTGGCTCGCACTAAAACATGTCGAAACGATCGATGGGACGCCGAATACCACACTATGGACGTTGCAAAAGCCAACGAGGTCGAGCTTACCGTTTACGATAAACCCAGCGAGCATCCTATCCCCATCGGCCTGCTCTGGGTTCGCATCTCGGATATTGTGGAGGAGATGCGCAGGAAGAGAATCGAGGCAGAGATGAACAGTTCGGGCTGGGTATCAGCGGATCAAATGGGCACTCCATCCTCTCCACCTGGATCACAGCAACAACATCTTCCCATGAGCCCGAGTCAGGGTGGCTTTGGCGGCCCAGGTTACGGCGGCCCTGATCCAAGCAGCTATAGCGGAGGGCCACCCCCTCATGTTCCACAGCCTCAAATCAACACTGGCCCGATCGAAGCATGGTTCAATCTGGAGCCTACGGGACAAATCCAACTCCAGATGAATTTTGTCAAACAGAACAAAGATCGACGGCCTGTGGACCTTGGGCTAGGCCGAAAGGGCGCCGTCCGTCAGCGCAAGGAGGAAGTGCACGAGATGTACGGCCACAAGTTTGTAAAACATCAGGTGTACAACATTATGCGTTGTGCGCTGTGCGGCGACTTCCTCACGTACTCTGCGGGTATGCAATGCGAGGACTGCAAATATACGTGTCACGAGAAATGCTATCCGAGCGTCGTGACCAAGTGCATTAGCAAGAGCAATGCGGAAACGGATCCTGATGAAGAAAAGATCAATCATCGCATTCCACATCGGTTCCAGCCTTTCTCGAATATGACTGCGAACTGGTGCTGTCATTGTGGGTATATTTTGCCGTTTGGGAAGAAGAATTGCAGAAAGTGCTCTGGTATGTTTGTCCTTTGTGCTCTTGCTCTTACTTGTACTTACTTCCCCCGATCTCCCCTTTTCTTGCGCTTTCCATTTCATACTCCTCTCCTGTGTCTCTCTTCTTTTCTTCATTGCTGTAATCTTGTAATTCTGTGGACGATACAACACTGATACCAGCTCAAGAATGTGGCCTCACCTGTCATGCGCACTGCGCTCATCTGGTCCCGGACTTTTGCGGCATGTCCATGGCTGTTGCCAATCAAATCCTGGAGGGTATCCGTTCACAAAAACAGAGACAAGCCAAGGCGTCGTCCATGTCCGAGAGAACCCTGCGATCATCGGGCGGTCGTCCCAGTCTATCCGGCTCGACGCCCGCATCGTCGTCCTCGTACATTGGTAGCTCCGCCTCAGCGGCCGCAGCGTCTTCCCAGGCAACTGAAGCCGCCAAGATCATGTACAGCAACCAGCCGACCTCGCCGACAACACAACGACCTGCAGCACCCGACCGTGTCCCATCAAGTAACGCGGCTGCGGCTGCGGCAGCTGCCATGTCTGGTGTGACGGCGAACCAAGGACAACGGCTATCAGATTACAATCGATACGGAGCAGGACTTGATCAGCAGCCGCAAAGTGACGCCTACGCCAACCAGTATGGAAGTAGCCAGCAGCGTCGATACAATCCTGCAGACTACGCCACCGTCACTCAACCGTATCCAAGCCCCGCGGCTGCCCAGGCCAGAGCTTCTTCTCAACAGCTTCCATCTGTGCAACAACAGTCCTCTCCGGCGCCCCCACAGAAATATGCGCCGTCTGCATCGGCAGCCCCAGGCACTTCATCCAAACCGGAGCCTGTCGTCGCACAACGACCACAATCCGGAAGTGTCGTCGGTCAAAAGAAGCAGCTGCCCCTCCACACCGAATCTGGTACTGGCCAACGAATCGGCCTCGACCACTTCAACTTCCTTGCGGTCCTGGGCAAAGGAAACTTTGGTAAAGTCATGCTGGCGGAGACGAAGCGGTCGCGGAAGCTGTACGCCATCAAGGTGCTCAAGAAGGAGTTTATTATTGAGAATGACGAAGTCGAGAGCATTCGCTCGGAGAAGCGTGTCTTTGTTATTGCTAACAAGGAGAGGCATCCGTTCTTGACGAATCTGCATGCTTGTTTCCAGACGGAAACGAGAGTGTACTTTGTGATGGAGTATGTGAGCGGTGGCGATTTGATGCTTCATATTCAACGGGGGCAGTTTGGGACGAAGCGAGCGCAGTAAGTTATGCCTGATGCGATTTTGAGGGCGCACTCCCCGATCTTGAACCTGGTTTGCTTCTAGCTTTTGCTCTTCGTCTTCATTTGCTTGGTTTTTGAAAATGCTGACATCGAACTTTACAAAGGTTCTACGCGGCAGAGGTTTGCCTGGCGCTCAAGTACTTCCACGAAAACGGCGTGGTCTATCGCGATCTCAAGCTGGACAATATCATGTTGACGCTTGATGGGCATATCAAAGTGGCCGATTATGGTCTCTGCAAGGAGGAAATGTGGTATGGCTCGACGACCAGTACCTTTTGCGGTACACCCGAGTTCATGGCACCAGAGGTAACGTTCTCGAAGTCCCCTTTCTCACTCAATCACCACCCTTCCCTCTTTCTTTCCGTTCCCGCTCTCTAGTTTCCCTTGATCTTTTTTCCGTCGCTCGATCCCACTAACTTGCCTAGATCCTCCTGGACAAAAAATACGGCCGCGCAGTAGATTGGTGGGCCTTTGGCGTCCTCATCTACCAAATGCTCCTCCAGCAATCCCCCTTCCGCGGCGAAGACGAAGACGAAATCTACGACGCCATTCTCGCAGACGAGCCCCTCTACCCCATCCACATGCCCCGAGACTCCGTCTCCATCCTGCAGAAACTTCTCACGCGAGAACCTGAGCAGCGTCTCGGGAGCGGGCCTACGGATGCTCAAGAAATCATGAGTCAGCCGTTCTTTAGAAATATTAACTGGGATGATATCTACCATAAGAGGGTTGAGCCACCTTTCAAGCCTAGTATTAAGAACGCGACGGATACGAGTAATTTTGATTCCGAGTTTACGAGCGTTACGCCTGTTCTTACGCCGGTGCAGTCTGGTAGGTCCCCCCTCCCCCCGCCGCCTTTCTGTCGTTTCTTTGTCACTCTTTCTCGCTCTTGTCATGTTGTAGTGTTCTTGGCTCTAGTTGCTGACTTGATGTGTAGTTCTTTCGCAAGCTATGCAAGAGGAGTTCCGTGGCTTTTCGTACACGGCGGATTTTGAATGATGAGGTTGGGTTGCTATGAGGAGGGAGCCTGAGGGAAGGGTGTGCTGCGTGCGAGGGGGGGCGCGACGCGGCGAGCTGATGAGGGTGTGTATTTGGGAGGGTTTGATGTGAGTGGATGGTATGGTTTGTATGCAACATGAAGAAGACGCAGACGCAAGATGAAGCGCAGACGAACCGCAGACGAAACGCAGAGGAGAATGCAATGCAGCTGGTTTGGTTAAAGCGTGAAGCAAGCGCTATAAAAAGATTCCTCCTCGTCCTGTTTATTGTCCATTTTCTCCTGCTTTGATTTGGCGTACCCCTATTCCCTCGTTTACAACATCATTTTTTTCACTTTTAGAAATTTACAGAGTTAAGAGTAACTTATTGTCACGTTGTGTGCTTTTCTTCTTAAGTTCTTTTATCGGGCCCCTGTGATATCCTGTGGCTGTATGTATGGGTTCCGCATGTAGCAGGTCTGGTCTACTTCCTGCAGCTTCATCCCAAAACTTAATTGGATTTGGCAGCTCTGCTGCCTCAAGCCACAGGTACATACCGAACTCCACCGTTTGTATGGTGGGTGCGTTTGGCAGGTCCGTTTCGACTTTCGGTGTGAGGATGCAGTTGTCGTTGATTGCGCAAGAATCTCCCGTCTTCGATGTTGCCAGTTAGTTCATTTGCATCCTTGAGTAGTTCCTGGTGCATTGTCGCGACGATCGCACCCGTCCTGATATTCTTGTCTCTTTTGTCCTTTCCACTTCGACTTCCCAGTTTTTTTTGGGTGTCTGGTCGGCGTCGCTCTTCTGCGCGAGTGGTACATAGTAGCCATTCTCTTCTCGAGCAGATGTCGATGATCACTGTGAATCAATCTGTTTCCACGGATTGTAGTTAGGAATGGCCCGGCGACATCAAATTGGATCCAAGTCGAGTATGGTTTTCGGCCATGCACTCAGCTCTTTGGGAATTTCTTTTTTCTCATGGTTAGTCGCTGAACACATTTGGAAGGTATCAAGGTCGACAGGAACGTGGTCTCTTTTCTGGAGTGTCGCTACTTTATGTAGATTCCTAATCTTGTTTCCTTTCACACCTCCAACCTCGGATCGCAGAACCCCTCGGACCCTCAAGCTCCGAAGCCCGCAACTTTTTCAGTCAAACTCTTCGACTCTTCCTATCTACCTCTCTGTTCTTCCAGTTTAGGTATCTACTTTATCATTTTGGCCCCAGCCACTAAAGTTTCCTCCAAAGCCACTGAGACTCGTTGTGTGCTCGGGAAAAAGGCCTCTCAAAAACCCTCCCCACTCGGTCGTTTTTTTCGTTTCGCGTAATATGAGCTTCTCACTTCACAGGATAGAAGGAAAGAGGGAATAAAATATAGAAGATGCAAGACTCTGTGAAGAGATGGAGTAATACACAGACTTGAACGGAACAGAGATAAGTGAGACACAGCGGGAAGAGAAAACAAGAGTCTAAGCAAGTTGAAAGATGTACAACGAAAATACTGGATATACCTGCCCTGCATCATGCAGTATACTCCTTTTGCAACAACTTCGCAATCGTGTTCAACTGGATATTACTCGTCCCCTCATAGATAGCACCAATCTTGCTATCCCGCCAATACTTCTCCGCCAGCCCCTCCCGCACAAATCCCATTCCGCCCATCCACTCAATCGCCAACCCAGACACACGCGTAGCCACCTGCGAGGCATACAGCTTCGCCATCGCAGCATCCTTGACAAATTCATGCCCAGCCTCCTTCTTCCGAGCGGCATTATAGACAAGCGCGCGCGCAGCCGCGATCTCAGTCCATGACTGCGCAAGCTGATGCTGCATGCCCTGGAACTCTCCGACTAGGCCTCCAAACTGCTTGCGGTCATTCCAGACATACCGGGCAGCGTTTTCAAAGGCACCCAGCGCAAGGCCCGTCATCTGAGCCGCGATGCCGATACGGCCTTCATTAAGGAGAGCAATAGCGTATTTGTACCCATGACCGTGCTGGCCCAGGAGATTCTCCTTGGGAATGTGGACATCATCAAAGGTAAGCACACAGGTACTGCTAGCGCGAATACCAAGCTTCTTTTCCTTCTTGGCAATAGAAAAGCCCGGCGTGGACTTCTCGACAATGAAAGCCGTGATGCCGCGGTAACCCTTTGACGGATCGAGATTCGCAAACACGATGAACAGCTCCGCCTCGTGGCCATTGGTGATCCACATCTTGCTGCCGTTGATCTTGTAGCCCCCGCCATCGGGGATCTCTTCAGCGCGGGTAGCCAGCGCAAAGGCATCAGATCCGGAGCCAGGCTCTGAGAGGCAGAAGGAGGCGACGGTATCGATGGCCAGCTTGGGGAGCCACTTCTTCTTGAGGGCCGCGGAGCCGTATTTGATGATGGCGGTGTTGCAGAGCGTGTTGTGCACGTCGACGAGGACGCTGACGCTGGGATCTACCCGTGCGAGTTCCTCGATGCCGATGATGGCAGAGGTGAAGTTCATGCCTGCGCCGCCGTATTCCTCGGGAATTTCGATGCCCATGAGGCCTTGTTCGAAGAGCTGTCGTACGAGGCCTGGGTCCATGTGTTCGGCTTCATCCATTTCGCGCGCCTTGGGGAGGACTTCGTCGGTGGCAAATTTGCGGACTGATTCTGCCATGGCGGCTTCTACCTCGGAGAGGTGGCTGATGGGGGTTGGGGGTACGTCGGTGATGTCGGGGAATTCTGAGCGGCGTGCAGACGTGGTGGAAAGGAGGCGGCTGACACGGGGAAGGATGCGGTTAGTTTGCGGTTCCAACTTGATTCTGACTTCTAGAGAAAGAGAGGTCATCCTACGCAATGGTGATGGACTCGAGACGTACATGCTTGGGGTGCGAGCTGCAGATGCAGCTGTCGATGCTGTTGCACAGCGTGCGACTACGGTCTGGGTCAGACCTCTTGTGCCTCGGAGGGCCGGTCGTAGGACGCGAGAGAAGGACGACATGGTCGCTTTTGTGAGTGTGTGTATAAAACGGGCCTCTCAAGCGGAATGTACGGCGGACAACACAAAAATCGGTGGTTGTTGTATATGAGATGCTATTTACCACACCAGTGGCGAATGAGCAAATCCCGAAACTTCAAGTAGATGGATGGGGGGGTACTCCGTGATTATGTAGGCAACGAATTCCGAGCTGAAGGCTGTTTGTCGGAGCAGAACGGGAAAAGTCCAAAGTCGCACGGGAGATAGATGAGAACAGCAAGGCGAAGTTATGATTGTAGCGTTGCGCGAGGCAGGTTTGCGGTAATACGATGCCATAAATGTCACTTGCCTCGTGCTTTGTAGTACACCTCGGCTTTCCCGAACCGTGCAATCGGGACCGTCAGCCGAGGATAAGCGTACCCATTGTGCTTTCGAAGCCTGTGACTTGCCGCGCGCCCCACCCCCACGCGGCTAAGGGTGTCCCAGATTCCCGGTGTTATGTATATACATACATACAAGCATGTACATATACACAGTACGTACGTGTGAGGGTACCTTAGAAAAGGTTCCCCTCCCAACGCATTCTTCACTACCCTGTCCTAAATGAGGCTTGAACACAATTGGCCAGCGTCAAAGTCAAGTGGAGTCCGGTGAGTACCTACCTACTCCTCAGGGTAAAAGGCTCCGGATTATCTAACACACGATTCACGGAGTAGACTCGTTCAAAATTTGACGACACGATAGCAGCTGCTGCAAGCTATTTGTATCGTTCGATGATAGAGCCTACGTATAACGAGATATGTATGTATGTACTTAGGTACAATCCGTACAAGTGATCACCGGATCACGGAGTTGGTACAATACGCACGTATACATATCCCCGGCAACATGATCAAATTTCCCGAGAACCCCGAGGTTGTTTAGTAAAGAACGATCCAAATTTCTCAGAGCCGACATAAATCAAGTTTTTACCTTACTGTCTTACAGTTATGACTCTACGGAGTAGTCTGCAGAGTAGGTACCTATGTACTCCGTGCACATCTCCTCGTCCCCATGACGTAATCACGTGACTCCCTCCCCAAACACCTCAGCCAGGCCCAGAAAAAACCGACCTTCCAACAGCCATCGTCGCCCATCGCATCGCATCGCAACTGGCCTCCTCCCATCGAGTCGCCAACAAACCCCCAACAGCGCGACACCATGTCCGGCTTCATCCTCCGCCACCTCTTCTCCCCCGCCAGGACAGCCTCCCGGCAGGTCCTCCCCACGATCCTCCCGAAAACACCACTCCCATCCTTGTCACCGACATCCCCATCCGCCACCCTCCTAATAAGCCGGCTACCGAACCTCTTCCAACCCACGACCCAGCAACGCGCCTCCTTCTCAACATCCCCCGCCCACAGCGCCACCCTCAACCAAGTCCTCCGCGGCTGCCGCAAAGGCAAACGCGCCCGCCACGCCGTCTCCCCGGCGCTCTCCAAGGCAGCGTGCCCACAAATGAAGGGCGTCTGTGTGCGTGTGGGAGTCGTGCGACCCAAGAAGCCTAATTCGGGGGAGCGCAAAACGGCGCGTGTGAGGCTTTCGACGGGGCAGGTCGTGACGGCGTATATTCCGGGGGAGGGGCATAATATTCAGCAGCATAGTGTTGTGCTGGTGCGGGGGGGGAGATCGCAGGATTGTCCTGGTGTGAGATATCATCTGGTGAGGGGGGGTTATGACTTGGTATGTTTGAGCTTTTTTTTTTTTTTTTTTTGGCTTT
>QEQW01000103.1:0-58706 GCA_004016085.1 Claviceps quebecensis
CGGCAGGCCTACATGCGGCTCACGCCTCCCCAATAAAGCAACTGATTAAAGCAACTAAAAGACCCTCTCTCTCCCTCTCTCTGCATCGGTGTTGGCGTAGTGAATAAATGACAATCCCTTCTTTTCCCCTTCTGCCGCCTCAACCGTGTCCGCGCTCACATCAAGCAAGACCATGAAAGCGCTTCATTCCAAACTTGACTCAATCTGCCCATCCAATCAGGGCGCGTATATAGCGCGTATGAGACACTGCTTCGCTTCTGGGGTAACGAGTGGTTCCGGACAGACAAGCGTGGGGGTTTCGCGAGAAGTTCCCAAAGCAACTCGGTCCCCGACAAATGGTTCCAGGATAACAAAGTCAAGAATAGCGTAAAATTCATCGTCAAGGGCCGATCTAATGTACCAAAGTCCTGTATAACAACACACACGGCAATGTATGATGACCAAGGCGCCACGATTGGCACACAGCGGCATTCTGTCCGACGCTCCCGCCTGCAAAGCACAATCAACATCGATATATCGGGAAGGCTCAGCTCTCAACGGCCTTCACTTATTCCCGCAGTCAACAATGACATAGTTATGGCTAAATCCTACGTCGAATTCTCAGAGGCTTTCCATATCTGTGCGAACGACTACTCAAGTGTCTGTCCATTTGGATCTCGACCTCTGAAGGGCCCTTCCGCCAATGATTCCCGCATTGCGTATAACGAACGTCAGGGCTCCATACCGGAACCCGTTCGTTGTTACACCACAGATTCGTCACTCGGAATTGTGCCCTTTATTTTTGGGTGTTCTCTTTTCAGTTCTTGCGGCAGCTGGACGCATGAAATCTCGTATTCTGAATGGTAAAGACCCCTCTTTTTGGGTCTTTTTCGGATCAAAAGGGGCCATCTGGCGGTAGTACTCAATAATGTAAGTCGCGGTCCTGGCATCTCACGGCGCTGCCAAAGCTTGTTATGACGGCGAGGAGACGTCGAATATACGGCATTGGAAGGCTTTGATCCTCCTTGATTGAATTGTTTCCATACGTAAAAGAAGGTCGATGGAGCAACTGCTTACGGATATAAAGTAGGCTCGCCGAACGGCTGTGATCTTTTCTTGCCAGTTGGACAACACAGCCAGCACTTTCAAGTACATGATCAGTGCGAATATACTCGACTCTGGTCTTTTCTACGCCCTGAGATAGGATATTGAGCAAGTTCAATTCGGCTTGGACTATGTTTATCGACAACATGAAGCTGTCGCTAGTTTTCGGGTTTGGCATCAGCGCTACCAGCGCGACCGTTCTTCGCCATGCCGGATGTGACTTCAAGATGCGCGGATCTGGATCTCAGCAGGGCTCGCTGGGGCAAGTCAGCGGAGGTCAGATTCGATTAGGCGACCTTGAGCAAGTCACGTTCCGCATTGAGAATGGAAAGCTTCGGGACAGTGAGGGCCACGGATGCTGGTGGACTCGTGAGTCGCATTCCATACAATCCGAATGCATGGCTTCATGAATCCAGATACATACATGGCTTCATATCTATTTTGTCGGTCCCTGAAAAGTCTTGCGCATTAGCTAACGCCGCTCTTTCTTAGCACCCGCTGGTGTTTTGCAATGCGACAAAAACCAGGCACCTGAGTCGGGCTTCGAAATCGGCTGCAACGGCCTGGTCTCTTTTCACGGCCAAAGCAACTTTTACCAGTGCGCGACCGATAATAGGAACGAATGGAACATCTACCAGAACCCTGGCGCGGGCACTAACTGCGGCCAGATCACCCTCGTAGCCGACGGCTGCCATGCCGACTGCTCTCAGTCAGCTCAACCCTCGGCGTCAGCACCCGTGACGAAAGATTGTCCGGCCAATCTTGACGGTGCCTTCGAGTTCCCTCATCTGATCATCCCTGTTGACAAGTCCAACCCAGATACGGCCTATGGAACCTCCTTCTTCGGCGAGGTGACGCCCTCCCGGTCGTCCATCTTCAACTTCGACATCCCCGTCAGCGACCGCGACAAGACCTGCACACTCATCTTCCTCTTTCCCGAGCAGTCGCAGCTCGAGACGTCATCCTACACCTTGTACGGCGAGGGTAAGATCCGGGCCCTTGCTCTTGACAGACTCACCAGCACCAGCACCACGTGGAACAACAAGCCAGGAAAAATGTCCGCTGGCCGCACAGCTATTGTGCGGCCGGGCCAAAGCAACTCTATCGCATCGTTCCCTTGCTCCACCAACCAGACTTTCACGTTTGAGCTGCTTAGTTCGGGGAACACCAACCTGCGATACTTCCAGGACTATAACCCGGCGCCTATTGGACTGTACATTACCAAGTGCTAAAAGCGAGTGCGAAAAAAAAAAAAAACTAAGCCGTAACTAAGCGTCATGATTTTGCTTTGTGGTGCACTGGTGCCCCGTGAGTGGGGGACAGCAATTCGTCGGAAAAGTCCGGTTGTGCTAGACGAATGAGGTGGTGATGGGCCCGATGAGGCGCCCACCAGTGCAGTGCGAGACTACTCACCTTGGATCTTGTAATTGCAGGATGATCTAGATTCCCTGATGAAACTTCCCTTTGCTAGGGCTCGAAATGTGTGCTTCGACGCTTGTACATAGGTCATAGGTACATGGTAACATGTAGTTGGTCTGGGTGAGCCGCAATAAGTGGTTCACAATAGGAGTCACGAGATGAATATGTAGAGCAATAACCAATTGACTCATCAAGATTGAACTTTTTACATGGTCGTCGTCACAGGATCATGCCCGCCATCGCAAATAGTTGAAGTCTTTAGGAAGTGCTCGCGATTCTCATGAAATGAGGATCCATGGTTCTTCAACCCAAGAGACTTCACGCACATAAAATTCCAGTCCTACACAACCAACGAAAAGCCAATAGTAAAGAAACGAGAGACGGAAACATTTCTCTCTCTCACGATATTAGGACACTTTTTCGTGATACGTACTTCCCTTCCGTCTTCTTCATTAGCCTATTCAGTCTAGAAGAAAGCCACGTCTCATACTAGGAGGTAGTATAGGGGAGTTTAGCACTAGGCAGAAGAAGCGGCTAGGAAGCTACGCCTATTCGTTGTGCGTATCAACGTTGAGCTGACGAGCCACGACAGCAGCTATGTAAATTTAGGTAGTTTGTTTTTGCGCAGGGCCCTCTGAGCGGGCTAATCCGGTGTGGTAACCGTGCTTGATGAGTTGTTCAAGTTAACGGGGCGCGGTCACGGCCATACAACGAGCAGGCTTGGCCCTCTCCGCATAAGACATACCTACCTACGGATCTACGGATTCTTTTGTGGTTCAGAGATTTCTTTTCCTTTTTTTTGCTTTCAGCATCTTCTCCTCTCGTCAAAAGAATGTTCTATAGAGCTCGGTAGGTCCCTCCGTTTTATATGTGGGAAAGTAGCCGCGAGGGTTCCCCCGTTTTGGAAACACGAAGGCAAGGATATCGAGAGAGCGAGCGGCATCTTCCCTTACCAGAGGGACCTATGTAGCTAGAGTCAACATTGGGAAGAACATGACGACATTTCCCCAGATAAGGTTCCCCGCGGGCCGAAGCTAGCCCCGTCTACAAACCTGGTAGGTCGTGATTCGAAAGAGGAACAAGGCCTTTGTTCCTGTCAGTTATGTAGGTATTTCCCTTTCTTATTCGCAGCTTTCCCCTATCAAGTGCAAGTGCGCTGAAAAGCTGAACACTCAAGTCTCGGTTCGATTGGGTAATGGATCTTTGGGCCAACAGGCTATTTTTTTAGTTGCTCTCGTGTGACTCATATTGGAAAGAAGTCCTGGTCTTAGAGTGACGGACTGCAAAAGTCGGCTAGGGCGAGAGAGGGCGCGTACCATGTACATATATAGCCTGTCTGCCGGCTTCGACGCATTGCCATAATCGCGTGAATACTTGTCGTCGTGTCTACGAAGTTTCTCGATTCCATTTAGCACAACGTTTGGCATATTCGCAAGGAACACAAAAAAAAAAGAATAGGAAAGCAGCGACAACACAACAGCCGAGCCGCAAGCATATCATAGATCATCGGCATCGTGATTGCCACTCTGGTTCCAGGATAAGTCGAAACTCAACCTTAAGCACCAAAACAGCTTCTCCCCTCGGAAAGTTCCAACATGTCTCGATCACTCAGCGTACGAAAACGACGTATGGCCAAAGCGCCTCCTTCTCCGCCATATTGCCGCAAGTCCGACGAGCTGAGCCTAGTCGCCGTGCCGTACTCGTCCACAATACTCTCCGATCCTCCCGTTCAGCTCATGTCGGCCAAGACTCCAATGAGCCCATCAACGCTGTGTTCGAATTCATCATCTCCAACCAAGCCCGTATCAGCCGCGTCGTCCATCTATCCCGACTCAACGCAGTCGACCGTCGTGCCAGACTCACCCCAATCCAGCATTCTTGCACCATTTCCGGCGCGTGAACCAGGCACCACGTCTGTACCAACTGGCGAGAAATGTATATCGATCTACACACCAAGCCTAGATTGGGAAGACGTGTACGACGACTCAGAAACCGTCTTTGTGGCTGAACCGGAAAACCAACTACCAGCCTACCTCGCCCCACACATCATACCCAGCACGCGCGACGAAGACCAGCCAAAGGAATTGTTCGCCAAGCCATCAAAGATGTCTTCTTCCATGGTCCGATCGGCCCCGGTAGTCATGCCAGGGCGCCTCCGTCACCCACCGCCGTGGCCGTCTGAGAAAAACAGTCCGTCTGCCACCCAGACGCAGTCCATGCTGACGGGATGGAAGCAGAAGCAACGCCGCTTCTGGGGAACATTCCGGCTCGGCAAGAAACAGAACGATGATCATCCCGAGAAAGATTCACTGCCTTCGCCGCTGGAGGAGAGCACAGGGAGAGACCGGCTGGACTCAAATACCGATACTGTCACGACGGAGGAGTCAGTCGAGACGCCTAACGAGGTGTGTCCGTGGGAGACTCAGGATGCGCTGAGCGGGACTACAGTTGTTGTTGAGGCTGAGGATGGGAAATGCATCTTGGATGCAGCGGATGGCGTGGCAGACTGCAGAGAAAATCAGAAGCCGGGCCATACTATTGTGGTGGATATACCGGGCGACGCCTACTTTGGCAATGAATTCTGGGCAAAGTTTCCGCGTTGCTTTATTTGATACAACGGTCTCTTGATCTCGGATCTTGTCTTTCTTTCGTTGGATTCTCTTTTGTATTATATCCTTGATCTTTTCTTGATCGTATAAGATGCTACAATGCGTCAGTTTTACACATGTAATGATACTGCGAACACTAATTATAGATAGCAAACGTACGCATGAGCACAAAGGCTTACTTTACCCGGCGCTAACGACGAGATATCATACCAGAGCAATGAAGCGGTGCCTCCTCTTGCATAATACGAGACTTGCGCAAGGGGTCGGGAGGAACGAACTGCGATAAAGCAGACAGTTTCATGCTTTTCTGGTTGGAAGAGAAGCGGATCTATGACCTGAAAATGGAGCAAATCTAGCGTAAGATGATACGTTTGTACAGACAAACATAAAAGAAGATCTTCCAGAGAAACATCATGTGTGATGTAGTTGGTCTGGACGCTGGGTGCCAGCAATGCCAGGCCAAGACCGATTCAGACAACCCCTAATCGACTTGACTAAGTGACCAGACGCGATGCCTGAGCTCGAAATAAGCAGGATGTAGCTGTACGTCCGAGGTCGGATGTCGTGCGAAAGCTCCAATAAAAGATGAACGAAATTGACGTGTCGGGGTTGATGATGCCACCGACTAAGTGACAACACGCGATGCCTGAGCCCAAACCAAGCAGATACGTGATCATCTGCTCCAACAAAATATGAACGAAATTGACGTGTCAGGATTGAATGGTGCCGCCGACTTATGTTCAATCATTTTCCATCACCCCAGCGTCATTGCGACTTGTCGGCTCGACAGATTTGACCTCAGACTGCGACATCCTGGGCCACGCCAGAACAAGGAGGCGGCTGAGCTTCTATCGCGAATTCCCGCTCTCGCTCCCTGTCAACCTGAGGACAACGACTGACGATTTCGGTGCGACTGACCCCATACTCCATAGATTACAACCGCAGCCGCGTCGGGCCGTCTATTTCCAGGAGACAGTACCCCGTACGTAATAAGCGGAATTTTTCAAGCGATTGGGTACCTATGTATGTATGTGCGTATGTACATACTTTGGCCAACTCGTTTGTATGGGAACTCGACGCATGCATTAGGCATGGTTTATGAGGTGGGTATGTACATCACGTTGCGGAACGGATTGGATACGATATCAGACGAAAATCCTCAAGAAGACGTGTTCCAGACCTAGGCCATTAATAAGAAAGTTCCCATTGGTGCAAAAGAGGAAAAGATTTGTCGCCGACTTGCTAACGTGACATGAGCCCTGGCTCGTCCCTGTCAAAATCATCCGCTGTACAAGTACTTGATCTCAGTACTTAGGAGATGGCCAGAGTCAAAAATTCGCCTTGGCATACCTACCTATCCAATGTGTGTATATGTACTGTCATTGGTCTAGGTAGGTACCTAGTTGGCCGAAGAGGAGCGAGTTCTTGACGTCGGGTCACAGTCTTATGGTGTTTTATCATTTGCGATAGATCCAGACTATTGGTGCGGTCGGAACAACGACATATCGCTGGCATTACAATGGCGTTCGGCTTTGTTACATAGCGTTGACTGTGTTTCTTGCTTGCGGGATGCTGTTGAGGATGATTAAACGTCCGACCGGACCGGGTCAGGGAATCAGGATGATGATGACCCGGCGCCTGAAGGGAACCACATTTTCCCCTCCTCCACGTGCCAAACAACAACTGCAAACACTGCCTGCCCAGTGCCCAACCTCACCGTCGTCCAGCCCTGTTTTCGGCTATCCATGCAATGGAATATGTATCTATGTATATACAATTGTCTATCCTTTTTTTACAATATTGACCAAGGTGCTTACCTATCTAGGTACCTAGCCTTCACTTGACTCCTCGCTGAGCCCGTTGTGTTATAACTTATGACACAACATGCTCATTGCTGACAGTCATTGTCTCAGACGTTGTTCGGTCGCCCATAGGGCTGCATTAGACATGCATATGTACCACCTACTCCGTACATACAAATTGACGGCCCAGCCCGTTTTTTCGTGACCGAGAAATGGGAGGGTTCTCTGAAGTATTTTTGTTCTCGACTTAGGTCAAGTTCTCGGCCTTTATCACCCACTAGATATAGTGAGTGTCCTTTTCAATGCACGCCCACGAGTAGACGGTATGATACCTGGTACATATTGGTAAACGGGAGACTTGTATGTACATACATACAGTACCTACCTAAGGTAGGCCTTGTAGGGCTATGGACGGTAATTCCCCGGTCTTGCTTGATTCATTGGCTTCATCTGGGCTTGGGCACTTGAAACTTGCTCGTGTTCGATGATCGATCCTTCTGACTTTGTTCCCTGAAACCATTGCCAGACCAGAAGGCAGCTCGTTCATCATCCGGTGTCCTGTGGCTGTCAACGGACACACGTTTCGGTGATCAAGAGAGCAGCGCCGCTTGTACAATTCTCAATGCAACACATGCCTGTCTCATGGAGAGAGCATCGCTGCCTCTCCGGAGAACACAAGAAGGCGTCACGCTAGTTTTCTCGAAAATGGGGGGTTTTCGGACTGTCCGATCCTGTGTATCAAACCCAGGCATTATGTTTCAATCGCGGCTCCAATCAAAACCAAAAGAAAACTACAGGGGTCCAATCCGCGTACACGGAGCAAGGTAGCCATTCCTTACCTACCCCATACCTACTCGATTGCCTCGATTGCGTGCAAGTACATAAATCATTGAGTGTGGCGTCCAAAATAGGCCCGATGTGGCGGTTCGCCATCTTTTGGGAGAGGAGCTATGTATGTACAATGTAGGTACAATGTACATTGTAGGTAGTATGATTGGTTTTTTCTTCACTCTTTCTGCGCTCGTTAATACGATAGGTACCTAGCTCATACTCCGTAGAATCAACAAAGAGATGATGCGGATTGACACAAAACGTTAGTGTCAAGTAGCTTATCTGTGCGTAGTCTCGGGTTCGTTTACTCGTTCATTCTAAGAACCTTTAACAAAAAGAAGAGAAGGGAACGAAAGCAGAAGGGGTCATGATCATTAACAGACTTATCCCGTGTAGGCTCGCGGACCCATGGTGTTGGAGGTTGAGGAGTTCTCAGCCACAGGGCTCAGCCTTCAGGTGTAATTAGGGGCTTTGAGCTCAGGTACCTAACTTTCTCGTCGATGCACGCTGATTTCCAGCCTCACCGGACATAGCGAGCATTTAACGGTTCCAACTCTCCACAATATCTATCCTTGTTCTCAATTCTATACCTAAAGGTCTTTATGTTTTTGCCGCGGCAAGCGAGCACGTGCACATGATGCAGGATGAAACAATTCCATCACCTAGGTACATGTACTCCAAGAGCAGCTCAGTAACAGTTGGCGTGACTAATTCACGTGAGAAACCCTCGCCTCGTCTAAATTGAATTGGACGTCTGCAACGACCTGTTCCTGCCGAAGATGAGCTTGGATAATTCAAGATCCTTTAGGCCAATATCGAGGCTGATCCCGATATGTAGTAAAGAGAGAACAAAGAACATGAACCATGTCTGGGACTGAAGCCGGTAGAATGTTGCTTCTGGAAAAACGCGAGTCACAACTAAGCCCGCCAACCAAATGTTGAGTCCAGCAGCCAAGCCACAACCAAGGTCTAGCATGCTCCGGAAACATTCTACAAACGCCGGACAGCCAGCATCGGCCTCGCCGCCTTGTCAATTCTGCCGCAACAGCTGCAACGACCTTGCCAGCCGGTGCTTCTCCTGCCTTTTCTGTACATCTGGATGGATGGCGCAAGTGCTAAGACCGGGCATCAAACACCTAGCGGCAGGATCACTTGGCCACAGGAAGCGGAAGCATGCGGCTCTATCTGAGATACCCGTGCAGGCTAAGCCTTCTTTCCCGGGGCTGAATGTTCTGTGAAGATGCTTCGCATGGTCGATGCGTTTTCCGGAGTCTCGGCCACAGAAAGCCGCTGGAAGTTGAAACAGACGAGGATTTAATTTTCAGGTACCTCGTTCATCAACTGGGTAAAGTCTGAGCTGCAGCGGCATCAAGAGAGGGACTATTGTCACTAAACGTGTATCAGGAGAGAAGAGCTAGACTGGAAATACGAAGAGGACTCAGGAGAAGTGATTCTAATCCATTCCACCTGCCTGGTACATGAAATCGTTGAAGATAAAAGAGATGCCAGTCTCCAGTGCAACTGAAAGTGAAAGTCTCCTTGAATGAGCAGCCATTCATCACTTTCTTTAACAAGTATAAAAAAGGAGCGTCCACTCGAACAGACCTTTACACCATAGTCTATCCAGCCAGTCTTTTCCCTTGATCATTCCGATAAACCCACCATTAAAAGCGATCATGTTCCTCACCTCAGTTATCACGCTCGTCGTCGGGGCCATCAGCTGCGTCTCGGCCGCGCCAGCCGCAGCCGGCGAGCTCATGCAATTGACGCCCAAGGATTCGTGCTACGGAGGCCTCTATTCTTCCGATTGGGCGAACTACAGAAACACCAAGTACAGTTGCGGTGCCGGAGGGCATTATGACTTGTCATGGGGGAATGGCGGCAACGTCGTTGCGGGCAGAGGGTGGAAACCCGCCAGTCCCAGGTAAGCGGCTCTTCCTCTCATTCATTTCATGAGGTTCCATATATAAGTCAAAGAGCATTCTCTTTGTCAATCACACTGTTCTTAAGAATACTCTCGACTTTATTTCTCCTCAATATCTGTGTCGCCTCAAATTGTCGTCCTTAGGAACCTTAGGTAGTCTCGTGCTAACTAGTTACGTCTCTCTTTCAACAATTCAGGGCTGTAACCTACTCCGGCTCCTGGCAGTGCAACGGGAACTGCTATCTATCTGTCTACGGCTGGACAACAAACCCTCTCGTCGAGTACTACATTGTCGAGAATTACGGCAACTACAACCCATCTGCTGGGGCCCAGAGACGCGGCCAAGTCACAGCTGATGGGTCCATCTACGACATCTACATCAGCACGCAACACAACCAGCCCTCTATTCTCGGCACGAACACTTTCCATCAGTACTGGTCTATTCGGCGTAACAAGCGCGTGGGTGGTACAGTGTCGACGGGCGTACACTTCAATGCTTGGAGGTCGCTTGGCATGCCGCTCGGAACATATGACTACATGATTGTTGCAACAGAGGGTTTCCAGAGCTCTGGCAGTGCTTCTATTACTGTAAGTTAGATAAGGGGCTCAACGTTCAAGTAGGCACAAAGCAAGCTGGCCTTGCTGCGTCTAATATCTCTTTTTTTTTTCGGTTCTCAACACCGTGCTACCTCGCGAGGATTCGAGATAGTTGGTGTGCTGTACCTATGTATATACATACCTACCTAGTCTGCATCTCATTTTGTACTCCATAACCTCGTTCATCGTGTCTCAGCCTTCACGTACAATCTCAGGTACATGTGTACGTGTCTAGTCGCATCACGATTCACGACGTACCTAAGTTCCCGTATGTGGGACCCAACTGCCGTATCAGTTTGATCGTCTGGGCTCAGATTTCTCGCGACCTCTCCTGTCGTTTTGGTCTGTGAACAGAGTACGACACTGCGAAGGCTGAGAATCCCAGCATTGTGGCGATGGCATTCGACCTGATTTCGTAGTAGACAAACTTCCTTGTACGCTTCCCCTAGGAACGTTTTTGTTCAACAGTCAATAGTCGCTTGGCTTTCTCGGGGTTGTGTCGCCTTCAAGGCATCGCGCTCGGAACTCTTGGGCCAGGAGGGAGCCCAATCCGCTGTATGACACGCCCACCTCTACCAAGTGCACGAAGATTTGGCAAGCGAGCGATAGTTCTCCCCGCTATAGGCCGAGTGATAGGCTGAAGTGTATGACAACATTTCATCAGGACAGGCGCCATGTGGTATCTGGCATTCTGCGATGCCAGGAACTGTTGGCCAGCCGGCTGGCTGTACTGGTGTTGGACTTAAAACCTAACCTACCTAAGGTACTGTACCACTGTACCTACACTGATGGTCAAACTTTCAGCGGGCTGCGACGCTAATTCCTTCCCAATTCAGCCACGGTACAGTACAGTGCATAGTAGGGCATTGGCTCACTGTGCGCCCAGTTGCATCATCAACTCCAGGGCGCCTCTCTCCATGTTCACCCAACAAACTTGGGCATTAATCTCATTCCCCCCGGAAACCACGTCAATTGGACTTCTTCAATGTCGACCTTTAATGGTCTCGTGTCTGAGTTTCCGGATATCAGGAGTAATCAAGCATACCTAGGTCGACCTTGGCCATACTCATTGCGTTTCGAGCTGACTTTTTCCTAGTTGACTTCTTCCGAAGACACCCAGATCGGCCACCACCCCTGGCGTGCTTTCTGAGCCATGTACACAGTGATCATCTCGCTGGACTGGAATCCTTACGCTCTCCATTGTTGGTCTTTTCCGCGCATGGCTGCATCATGTAGAAGGTTCTGACGAATGTAGCGTGTACTGTTCTCCAGCAACAAAAGAGATTCTGCTGCGACTGGAGAAGTACGCATGCCGGATTGATTATGCCCGAGGAGTTCTGGAGGCCAGGCAACAAACTTACAAACATCTTCGAAGAGTACTGGTATGTCAATGAAAGTCTTCAAGATCAATATTCAACTGTTTCTTCGCGCTCAAGCTGCAATCGCAATAGAAAGCTCTTCCTATGGAAACTCCAACAACGATGGAGTTGAAACCTGGATACAAGATCCAGGTAACGCTCTTTGATGCAAACCATTGTCCTGGTTCTACAATGTTTCGTACGTCATGACGTTTCCAGATTTCCCGCATATATTCAATCTTACATTGAGGATAGTTATTGAGGGGCAAGGGAGGGCTATTCTCTACACTGGAGACGTTCGTGCCGAGCCATGGTTTGTCAATTCGATAGCCCGCAATCCGACCATTGTTGAGTACACTCATGGCCTCAGGACCCTGGATAAGCTGTACCTTGACACGTCTTTCATTGACGACACTCCGTTTCAAACGAAATCGGAAGGCATCGCTGAACTTCTCCAACAAGTGAAGAAGTATCCACCTGATACAATATTTCATTTTCAGGCATGGACATTCGGCTACGAGGAAGTCTGGGTAGCATTGTCAAAGGCCTTGAAATCTCGAGTAAGGAAGGTTCTCTAGACTTCAGCTCGGCTATATTCGGGATGCTGACCTCAAAAGATTCATGTGGACGCATACAAGTTTAAGATCTTCCAGTCCTTGAACAGCCGCTCTACCGACACTCCTTTCTCTGCCGACTGTCATCTTACAATTGGCGCTGCCGCCCTGAATGGACACATGTGCGGCAATAGCCAACACCCGGGTTGTCTCACATTAGACCAGGATGTGCGCATACATAGTTGCGAGAAGGCAAACATGTGCTCGGTCGCTAAGCAACCCGAGGTTGTGTCTATCAGGCCCGTCGTCTTTCGCCAGCCCAATGGACACTCGATCATGGAAGCGGGTGTGGGCGGTGGCGGGAAGGACTTTTCTCGGGAAGCTGAATTGGATTGGATTGCAAACAATGACATTGACGAATTCCTTCAATCGTGAGATTTTAACACAGTTCCTGATTACTTCCCCGGCTAACCCATGCCAGACTACCCGATCACACTTTTATGAATAATGGAATGAAAGAGGAAGTCAGGGCTGCATTGCAAGCCGAGGTTGCTAGTGGCCGCCAGTTTTCTCTGCAAATGACTATCGACGAGTTTGACGACCAGTTGTCAGCAGGTTTGAAAGATGCACTATGTTCCCTGTGCAATCATATACGTCAAGGGTCCTCAGATGCTGTTGGCGAACAAGATAGTAAAATGAGGGTCGATGGGCTACCAAAAGTGATCCTTTTCCCGTTCGCAAGGCATTCCCCCTACCAAGAGCTCTGCCATTTGACGAGCATCTTTAGGCCAAAAGATGTCTGGCCATGCACAGTAGATCGGAGATGGAAGGATCGAGGTAAAACAATAGATTATTGTAGAAATGCCAAGATTGAGGAATCACTAATTGTAACCCTGCGGGAATTCTTTTTAGGCGCGAGCATCCAGTCGTTATTCGGTCAATTCTGTTCCGGACAGATATTTGAGCATGATCAAGTTATGGCCACAATTCCTACGAACCATGACATTCCGCCAACTCAGGATCGAAGCACGCCTGAGTCTGGTTCTCAAGAGAGCTCCTCCGATGCATCTCGTCGGACACCGGTTGCCGATCCAGCCGTACCTGTCAGCACACTCCACGCAGATCAAAATCGGCATGACAGGTCAATGATGGAGCCGTCAGTGCATGCTGACATCCCGCCAACTAAGAAGGCCATGTTAGGTCATGTGGCAATCCCGCATGCGCGCGATGAATCATTTTGCATTGTCAATCAGGGTGAATCCGTGCCTCAAGAAAGAGCCAATGGCGTTCCTGCGTTATCGTCGATGAATAGACCATGTGCAGTGCCACACGACGACAACGACGACAACGACAGTGAAGCCAGTGCTTTTCAGGTGGAAGGCGAGCAGGTCTCCCAGAAGACGATTACATCCACAGATTCTGTTTCATCGCCGGACCACCAAAGCTTATCGCGCTACGAAGCGTACCAAGCCATGCTTAGCAACAGCGCCGGAACTGGATCATGGATGCCGATAAGTCTGCTTTCGACCGACGCCAACCACGGGGTTACAGACACCGAGCTTTGAACATACAACGCGTGGTCCGTGAAGTCCGTCCCCCCAGCACGGAGCTCGTAAGCCAAGCCCTGGTCACAAGCGGGCGAGAAAATGTGTCGCCGACGTCAATACGTATGTTGGCTCTCGGGCTATGTGGTCATTGTGCAACCGCATACCACATACACCGCTCTTATCCCAATTCACAGTACTATGCAGCGTCCCCCCCCTCCTCAGCTCTCGAACTCGTGTACAGTGTGACAGCAATAAAGATTCACTGGACTGTTTTCGTGAGTTACAACGAACGCACGGTTGTGTTGTGTAGCCAAAGAAAAGGATAAAAGGTGCTTGCTCTGGACAGCGGAGGGGAATCAACAGAACGTCTCTTGATATTTTTTGCCTCATGTGGTCCTCGCGAGCTCATATCTTCGCCCTTCATACAGTATTCACCGATTTATAGCAATCGCTACCAATGTCGCCAATAGTCCGATGAATTCATTGCCCATCATCAGTGAGCAGAGAAGGTAGTCAAGCGCAGCTTGTGGACACGTCGGCTCAAAATCCGTGCACACCATCATTGCCAAGCAGTTTCGTTGCGAGGAACCATACGAGTTACACGTGATCATGAGCGCCATGGACATGTTGGAGTCTATCAGTCCACCGGCCTTTCGCCAGTCCGCGTTGTACTTGCTGTTACTTCCTCTTCTATACTGCAGTTATGTGCTTCTAACTCGTCGCCACGTCGATGAGAGAATTCCCAAAGCGGAGAATGAGCGAAGCTGGACTTCAATCTTTCAATCCAAGTTCTGGGTCGAATCGCGCCGGCGATCAGTCAACTCTGCCTATATCAAGGCAAGTACACACATGGCTTCTCATGTGCAAAACAATGCCGCCTACGCTGTTTGTTCGGGACATTCCTAACTGACCATGCCACAGTATGGGAAGAAAGGTGAGGCATTCATTTTGCCTCGGTTGCTTCCGTGGAGGCATGACGTCGTGATCCCTCAGTCCCAAATTCGCTGGCTTCTGGACCAACCGGATTCCGTTGTTTCGGCGTTCGAAGCGCACCAACGAGCTCTGTTCTACGGCTACACATTCTTGGACCATGGAAACGCCAAAGAATCCTTCTCAAACCGGGTCATACATCGGTTCGCCGCACGACACACACGCTCCATGATTCCGGGTTTGGGCGAGGAAGTAGCCTTTTCTATGAACAAAGCCTTGGGCGATGTCGGAAGCGAATGGACCACCGTGAACTTGTGGGATTTCTGGATGCGTGTCGTTCCTATTCCGACGAGCATGCTGATTGCAGGGTCCAAGACGTGCCGTGACGAACGACTCAACAAAAGCATAGTCGATTTTGTCGGGGCTGCAATCCGAACGCAGTTGACTCTGCGCCTGGTACCAACGGTGCTTCAACCGCTTATTGGCCGCTTGGTTACGATACCCAATCGCCGCCACTGGAAGTCCATGTGCGGTGTTGTCATGCCCACAATCAAAGAACGCTTGCACCGCATGACGAAGCAAGCGGAGGGTTGTCCAGGCTTCGAGGCATATGTTCCACCTGAGGACTATATCACCTGGGTCATTCGGCTGATCATTGCAGAAAACAGGACTGGTGAACTTGATCCCATCAAAGTTTCGAAGCGGTTGCTTCCCATTGCTTTCGCCTCCATTCACACTACCGTGCTGACTTGTCATTCTCTCATGCTTGACTTGCTATCCACCGACCCCGAGCACCTTCTACTTGATGCGCTGCGTGAAGAAATAGAAGCCCATCGCCCCGCATCTGGGATTTGGAACAAGGAGGCGCTGAGGAGTCTCGTCAAGGTCGATTCCGCGATCCGCGAGTCCCAGCGACTGAACCCTTTGTCTTCAGCAATCGTAACGCGGGAGATTATCGGTGCCGGTGGACTGCACCATCCAGATTTGGGCTGGACGCTCGCAAAAGGGACATCCGTCATGGTCTACAATGAGGGTATCCAGCGCGACGAAGATGCATTTGACGATGCGCTTCTTTATAAGCCATTTCGGTACACCAGCATGCAGGAAACGCAGAATCGAGACGCACTGGGCGGGAGTAGAAAGACATTGGGCCAGTATACAATGACCGCGACCAGTGAACAACATCTCCCCTTTGGTCATGGCAGACACGCGTGGTATGTTTGACCTAGATCAAGCGATAATAAGAAAGCCTTCCATATGCGCTAATGCCTGTTCATCAGTCCCGGTCGCTTCTTCGTGTCGTACGAAATCAAGATGCTTCTTGCGCATCTACTAACCAACTACGACATCAAGATGCTGGATAAGCGCCCATTGACGACCTACGTTGGGCTGAACCCCATTCCGCCGATCGGGGCGTGTATTGAGATTCGAAAGAGGGATCATTGAGGCCCTGCCCATGTTGTACTGTGTACATACCAAGATTGACATGGCGTGTTCTTGTACAATATCTCTCTGCGAGCATGACCCAACAAACAGCCTTTTTGAATCGGCTGCAGGCCAACTACGTACATATATATATATATAGACAGAGCAATCATGAACATTCACACAAAACCGCACAGCGTATTTTTTTTAAAAAAATTACAGCTTCTAAGCATGCATGCTAGCAATATATGTAGACAAGTCTAACAGCGAACCTCGTATCCGTAATCAAAGAAAAGTCTCAGTCAGCCCCCTTCCAACCCGCGCATCTCACAGCCCCAACCCCAACCCCAGATGATCACCTCCCAAAAAGATGCCCCCCACAGACTCATCCCTCTGCTTCAGCAGCTGCGCAATATCAACCCTCCCCCCCGTAATATACTTTTCACTCACGCCCAAATTCACCCTCTGACTCAACTCATGCCTCAGCTGGGCCTTCAAAGCCCCCATCTCGGCCTTTGTCAACGCCGTCGCCTCCTTCTCCTTACGCCTCCGCCCACCACCTCTACTGCCCCCAGCCCAGCCACTCGCCTCCGTGGCCTCGAATTCCTCAGAATCGTACTCCACGCCTAGTTCCTCAGCCGCGTTCCGCAGCCACGCGTCATTGCTATGTGCTTTTTCCTTCGCCAACGCCGCATCGGTGATCTTCTTGGCCAGATCAAGACGCGGGCGCAGCCGGGACGCAATCTTCCTATCAATGGGCAGACTCTCAATCATGTGGTCTCGGTCTTTACTACTGCTGCTGCTGTTACCTGCCCCCGCGGCTTTTGCTGAGCGCCGCGCGTGGACCTTCCCGGCGAGACGTCTTGTGGGGAGGACTTCGTCGGGCGAACAGAGCAGGATACTTACGCCGCTTCTGTCTGCGCGGGCGGTACGACCGGAGCGGTGGATGTATGCATCTGCGGCGCGTGGCACGTGGTAGTGCAGGACCTGGTCTACGTCTTTGATGTCCAGACCACGGGCGGCGACGTCGGTAGCGACGAGGATAGCGTTGCGCGAGGCGGTGAATTTTTCTAGAGAGCGCAGACGCGCCTTTTGTATCATTTGTGAGTGGAGCGGGAGGGCGTTTTGGTTTAGGTTCTGTAGGAGGGGGGTGAGGCGTCGGACGGCGGAGATGGAATTCGTGAAGACGAGGGTGCGGCGGCCGGGGTTGAGGAGGAGGACGGTGTAGAGGTAGAGATCCTGTGAGGGAGTTGGTTAGTTCTGTGATTCTGAAAGAACAGAAATGGATTTTGTCGAATGGATCGTGATATGTCTATTGAGCTTGAAGGGGTGTTTTGGGAATTTTGTTTCATTGTCATCGTACCTTTTCCATTGCTCCGCATTCGATTAACCCCTCGCGAAGCTTCGCAGCCATTCGCCCAATGGGATTCACATCAATGAATTTAGGCTCCCCCCTGAACTTGAGACACTTCATGAGATACGCCATCTGGTCATCTGCGGGGCAACCGCTGCCGCCAGATTTAGAAGCCTTGGAGGCCTTGCCCGCCAGCTTGGTCTGAAGATCCTTGTCAAAGGTTGCGGAGAAGACGAGAGTCTGTCGGTCTCTTGGCTTGTTGCCACCAGCTTCAGAATCGGCAACAGACGAAGAGTCGCTATACCCGGCCTCGGGTGTCTGCCTGTCGAGGGCCCCGATGATGTCTTCCGCCTCTTTGAACTGGCCGACTTTGAAGAGTCTGTCCGCTTCGTCAATGACGAGGAACTGAATCTTGGTGAATTGTTCCTGGAGGCTGGCGTCGCCGTCGAGGACTTCCCACAGCCGACCGGGCGTTCCAATGACGATATCGGCTTTTTGTAATTGTCGCTGCTGCTTCTGGATGCTGAGACCGCCCGTGACGACGCAGACATACGGGGAAGACGCGGGTAGACCGTCGCAAACAGCCTTGATGTGCTCGCCAATCTGTTTCGCCAGTTCACGAGTCGGGCTCAGAATGACTGCGAGAGGAGCCTTGGGCTTGTTGGTCTTCTTGCCTTTGGATTTTTTAGCTGCGGGCGTGGCGCTACTAGGACTCTCATCCTCATCCTCGTCGTCGTCGTCGTCCACGACTACGTCCACTATTTCGTCCTCATGCGTTTCCAGCCAACGTTCTATAATGGGAATACCAAATGCAAGTGTTTTGCCGGATCCCGTCTGTGCCTTGCCAATGACGTCCCCTCCGGCCACAATCTCGGGGATAGACTTTTGTTGAATAGCAGTAGGTTTCGCAAAGCCCAGCTTCGCAATCGCAGACACCAGGCTCGGTGACAAGTTCAACGCCACCCACTCCGTCATGTCGAGGTCTTCACCTTCCGCCTTGTCATCCTCGAGTGCCGCCAGCGCTGAAAACGCGTTTCCCTGAGCTTGTGAGGATGAGGAGGGAACGGAGCAGGAAGAAGAAGACGATTTTGTGAGCACTTTTTTCTGATCCCCAAGCTTCTGCGACTTGGATTTCTTGCTGCTGGCCACATCAGATTTGGCAGACTGGTCCACTACCTCCGCCACCTCGTCTGCCTCTGCGGCCTCGCCCTTTTCACCATCGTTGGGGTTCTTTTTTTTCTTTGGCGCTCTGTCCTTGTGCTTCTTCTTCTTCTTGTCCGTATCCCCAACCGCAGTTTCACTCTTTGTAGAAACCGACACAGCCTGCTCTTTCGTGCTCTCCACCGTGCCCTTAGTCTTTGCATGGCTATTTTCATCGGAATCGAGACCTTGAGCGTCCACATCGTCATCGCTAAAGCCTTGAAAAGCCTCACTCTCGGCCTGGTTCTCAGTAGCCACAGGCGTCGCCTTTGTCGCGTCCTCGTCCTTCACGATGAACTGGACTTTGTCGCCATGTTTGACCACGTCTACGCCTGACAGCACTTGCAGGGCGCCAAAGTCTTCGCCGACGGATTGCCACCCCAGGGCTGAGGCGTCGAAGACGGCTTTTGCGGCGGGCGCGGCTCTGGACTTGGGCTTGGTGGACTTGGCGGTCTTGGTGTCGGGTTTTGTTTTTTCGTTTCGAGTGACTTGCTGCTGTTGGTGTTGTTTGTTGCCCTTCGTTTTCGTCCCTACACTGGGCGATTTTTTGCTTCGCTTCGCATCAGGTCCCGCCGTCGGAGGAACCTTGCGCTTGTTGGAAGATACCATGGGAGGCAGGTCGGGTGGAGGCAGGGAACTAGGTTATACAGTAAAGATAGATTGATGCAAGCAAACGAGCTTTCGTCTTCGATGATGGATAAAGGAGAGGCGGGACGGTGGATTGGTAGGTCTGTATGTCCGCCCAAAAAAAGTTTTGGAGACGCGCGAGTGCGTGCCGGTTTGGAAATTTTAGCGTGATCGGCGCAACTGGGGCCGATGACCGATCTTAGACGTACATACCAGGTACCTACCTCCTAACCAGGTAATGTAACGCGCCTCGACCGTACTGTACTCGACCTCAAGTCTTTTCATCTATCCATCGCCTTTGATCAAGTAGGACACTCACGGAGAAATTTTTATCATAATCGACAAAGAAAAAAATAACAGCACAGTTAGCAAAGACTGATGTTTTCCTCAAATATACACTTCATCTTTTCCTGGCAACGCCCAGATCAATGCCCAGGTACAGAGCCTTTCCCTAGTACATATTTGTACCAAGTAGCTATATCATCTCGTCTTCCTCCAATCACAGCCCATAAACATGTAAAAGTACAGAAGCAAAGAAACAAGACACTGAATTATCCCAGTAAAATCATTCACCCTTTGACATACCCATTCATCTCGCCGTCCATCCTCCTTCCCTCCTTCTTCTCCTAATTTCGCCCCCTCCCGTAACATCCCATACCATCCCGATCCCGTTAAACAAAGGCAAAAAGACGTCTGTCTCAGTGCGCCCCCCGTGCACGTTTCGCCCCCCCTCCCACTTCAGAATCGCCCCTCGGTCGCTTACTTCCCGGCTGGAAATCATTCGCACCAGGGTTCATAGCCCCCCGTGCACCGCGGTGACCTCCACGGCCACGGCCCGCGTGAACACCAAGGCCTCCTTCATGGGAAACGCTTCCAACACGCTGACTTGGCGGGATATACGGGCCACCGCGTCCGCGAGCCCCGCCTCTGGGCATTGGAATTCCAGAGCCACGCCCGGGTTGCGCTTGGTGGCCGTGGTGGGCCTGTTGGGACTGAGGACGGGCTGCCGGGATGGGTTGTGGAGGCATAGCAGGCAGACCGGGTTGAGCTTGAGCAGCTTGGGCAGGCGGAACCTGTTGAGTCTGTTGGCCAGGTTGACCATGTGAGACAGGTCGGGCAGGTTGAGCAGGCTGGGCAGGTTGGACAGCCCGGGCAGGCTGAGCAGGCTGAACAGGTTGGGCAGCTCGGGCAGGTTGAGCAGGTTGAGCAGGCTGAGCAGGCTGAGCAGGCTGAGCAGGCTGAGCACTTTGAGCAGGTTGAGTAAGTTGAGATTGTTGTTGTTGTTGCTGCTGTTGTTGCTGCTGTTGCCGCTGCTGTTGCTGCTGCTGCGCTTGTTCTGCCTTGACCGCAAAAGGATTCGGAGCAGCAGCGGCATTCGCAGCGTTCCCAGGTGGAACAGCAAAAGGACTCTCATTCGGCTTGCCCCCCGTGATAGCCCCCGTGATAGCCCCCGCGGCAGGCGCATGAGCTACACCAGGCGTCGCAGGAGCTTGTCTGACTGCCGAAGCCGCTGCCGGTGTTCCCCTAACTGGTGTGCCAGGACCTGGCGTCGCTGGCGCCGCTGGCACAGCTTGCGCCGTCTTAGCCACTTCCCACACCTCAACCACAGGCCTTTGCGGAGTTTCTCGGGCAGCCGTTTCGACAACGCCAAGTTTTGCCGTCGCGGACCGGAGTTTATTTTCCGACATGTTGATTCGTAGCGTCGACTTCTTTGATTCCATCAGCTGGGCTTGTTCTCGCGCGGAGGCAACCTTGGTATCCAAGTCGGTCTTGATTTTAGCAACTTCCGCATCGAGCTTCTTCTTAATGTTGGATGCAATGATGCTCTTGACAGTGGCGTTTGTTGACAAGAATTGTCGTACAGTAGCATCATCCGCGTTGGAAAGGTCCAAGGCGGTTGCACCAAGACCGTTGGCGCCGCCAGGCGTCGCGGGAGGAGGTGCTTGTGCTTGTGCTGTCTGTGCTTGCTGTTTCTCTTCTGACTTGGCCGGTGTCGATGGCGGCTGGGTTTCGGAGGAGTCGCCCTCTTTCTTATTCTCATGCTCTGCTTGCCAGATGCGTCTTTCTTGCTCGAGTCGAAGCCTCATGTCCTCCTCTCTCTTCTTGAATTCCTCCTCCATCTTGGCCCGACTGTCTTTGAGCTTGTTGTTGAGTGTGTCTCGCATTCTATCGGATCGCTCCTTGATTGTCTGCTGAATCTTGGTTTCTACTTCGTTTGCCTTCTGTTCATACTCGGCAGCCTTGGCCTCTGCCGCCGCGATCTTTACCTTCAACGCCTTCTGCAGTGAATCATCAGATAGGTCGTTTGGCGCGCCAGAATCCACCTGCTGTGGCTCAGCTTGGTCCACCATCGTCGTGTCGCCGTTCTCAGTAGTTTCCACGTTCTGCAGCTTCTGTGTGGCAGCATCTCGCTCTGACACTGCAGCCTGCAGTTCCGATCGGAGCTGCTCAAGCTGCTCTTCGGCGCCAAGCTTCTGTGCACTCACGTCTTCAAGTTCCTGGCGGATGTTGGCAAGCTGTTCTTCCAATTGCCTGACAATCTGCATCGAGGCCGTTGCGTCGGCTGGTTCTGTTTCGGATTGGCCACCGGTAAGGGAAGACTGCTGCTGTATCGTTGATTGCGCCTGAGCTTGCTGGCGAAGCTCATCTACTTGCTGCTTGAACGACTCGAGTTGTTGCTCTAGCTCCGTCTTCTCCCTTCCGGCGTTCTCGGCAAGCTGCTGGGCACCTTGAAGATCTTCATTCGTCTTGTCGAATTGCTCCTGGAGCTGGTTGGCTCTTTGCACAGCCTCGTTCTTTTCGCCAGTAAGCTTCCTGGACCGTTCCTTGGCTTGTTCCACAATCTTCGCACGAGTTGTTTGCCAGGCCGACCTTTCCGTCTCCAACGTGGTCTCCAGCTCAGTGACCTTCTCTTGGAGAGGTTTCTGGCCCTCAAGGAGCTTATTGCGCTCCTCCTCAAGCTCGGTGATGCTCGTCTTGAGTTGTTCCATCTCTGCTGGATCGACACGGCCGTACTTGGTCAAGATGCCTTCCGTCCTCTTCTGCCAGCGGTCTCGGTCCTCTTGAATCTGCTTCATCTCTTCTTCTAGGTAAGACTTTTGCGTGCCGAGCTGATCGATTTCTGCTTGCAAAGGTTGGACCTTGCCCTCCATCTCCTCGATCAGTCTATTCTTCTCTGACATCTGATCCTTCAACTGTGAGTTCTCATTGCGGAGAGCAGCACTGCTTTCGCGATACAGGTTGAGCTCATGAAGCTTCTCCATCAGATCCTGGTGCGCCATTGTAGCGCGGCCCCCCTGCGCCGTTTGCGTACGTTCTTGATCTAGTTTCAGGCGCGCCTCGTCTAATTGCGATTGCGTGTATTCGACTTGTTGCTGAAGTCTCCTCGACTCTTGTGACTTCAAATCGTACTGAACTTCGAGAATTTCCTTTTCACGTCGCAGATAGTTGTTGAGCTCTCGCAGGCCCTCCAGAGCGTCGCTCACATCGACAGTCGACATGACCTCATCCCCACCTTCGTCGCCGCCACCAGATCTTCTCTGCTGCAAAGCTGTCACCTGAGCTGTCAAACCGTCCAGCTGTTGGTGTAGAAGTTTGTTTTGAGCGTTGACATCCTCCCGGCGGCTTGTTAGCTCCGCCATTTCCTGCTCCAGCTGCTGACGGCGATCCTCCCAAGAGCCCTGGCTCTGTGCAAGTGTGACCTTGGCAGATTCGGCTTCGGCTCTGAGAGTCGCGGACTCATTCTTCAGCGCGTTGTAGTCGGTGCGAAGCTGTTGCACAAGCTTGGCGGCTTCAGCATGCTTGACCAATTCCTTCTCGTAGTCTTGCTGCGCCTTGGATGCGATTTCGGCCTGAGCCCGCAAGTCTTGTTGGTGGAAACGAGTGGCCTCCATGTGTCTAGCACTATCCTCCTTCAAACGCTTCAATTCGTCTTCGAGAATGAATTTCTCGGCCTCGTACTTGCGAGCAACTTCGCCCTGGGAGTCGCGCAGCTGTGACAGTTCTGTGTTGGTTCGTGACAGCTCCTCAGACATATCCTCAACGCGCATGCTCAGCTCCTTGATTTTGTTGTCCTTTTCCTCAATCAAGGATTCCATCTCCAGCCTATACTGTTCTTGGGACACTCGGAAATCCTCCAATGTCTCCTCGTTGGCCTGACTAATTTCCCTGTACTGTTCGGCTTGCGCTTTGGCATTCTCGAGTTGTGTGTTGGCCAGGTCAAGGTCGCGCTTCAAATCTGAAATGTCGTTTTTCAGGTCGTGAAGCTCGGTTTCGAGTTCTTGCTGGCGCTCAGATTGGTCACCGCCTCCCAGTCCAGGTCGAGGGGTAGGTCGTGGCTGGAGCCGGCCAAGCCGTTCTTCAGCGTTCCGTAGCTCGACTGTCAGCTCGTCCACGCGAGCCTGCAAATGGTCTCGTGTTGTTTTGACACTGACGTGCTCTTCGCGTATCTGTGACAGACTGCTCATGAGTTCATCCACTCGTTTTTGGGATTCTTTGGCTTCGAATTCCTTCCTCAGCTGAAGCTTCTTCGTCTCCTCGGTCTCCTGGTTTAATTTCTTTCGTGCGTCAGAGAGTTCGCGTTCCAAGGTATCGATTCTTGTTTGAGCTTTGCGTCGGTCCTCCGACTCGGTCATAGTTCGCTCGTTCTCCAAAGACTGGTGTGTCGCAAGAAGATGGTTGAGTCTGTTCTTTTCCTCAATCAGACTCTCGTTATCTTTGCTCATTCGGTCTTGGATATCCTTCCACAGCTTCTTCTCGGCCTTGAGATTAGCGGTTTCGTTTCTCATACTATCGAGTAGGCCTTTAGATTCGACAAGCTCCTCAGCAACCTGCTGAGTTCGGATGTCCTGCTTCGCTGCTGTTTCTGACAATGCCTGGCTTCTCCGCTGAAGCTCCGAATTCTCATTCTGCAGTGCGACGTAGTTGCTTTGAAGCATCTCACGCCTCTCCGACTCGAGCCTAACCTCACCTTGAAGTTTGATTCGCTCGGTGTGCAAGGAGTTCTTCTCGGATGATAACAGGTCGATCTGCTTCCTCAGATCTTTGCGCACGCCATCCTGAGCGTCTCGGAAATTGTCGTACTCAGACTGAAGTTTCCGAAGAGCCTCACTCAGAGATTCGGACGGGTGACCGTCCTCAATGCTGGCCAACGGTGCACGCTGGCTACCATCCAAAGAGCTACGCATCATGGACGCCTCCTCGCCACCAATGCCTCGTTGTTGAAGAATTCGGCGGAACATGTCCCGTTCCGTCTTGTAGCTTTCCATGGTGTTCTTAATGGATCGACTCTCTTCTGTCATGTGCTCCAGCTCGCGTTGTAGCTGTTCTACCCGGTCATGATCCTCCTTGGCTCGATGCTTGGCGGCAATTGCCTCCTCACTTTCCATTTGCTCGGCCAGTTCTCGCGTAATACGCATCAGATCCTCATTCTTGGCCTGAAGAGATTTAATATCTTTGAACACCACTAATTTCTGAGTGATGAACTGGTGAGTGTCGGAAAGATCCGAGAGAGCGTCTTCCGTAATCTCGCCGCGTTCGAGTTGTTGCAAGCGGAATTTATCCTCTTCAGTAAGTTGGTCCGTTCCCTTCTCAATGGCGTAGATGTTGAACACGAGCATCTGGATCTGTGTGCCCAAGTCACGCAGTTGCGTCCGCAAAATTTTGGCCTCAGACTGTGCGTTTGCCAATAAGCTCTCGGCCTTTCGAGCTGCTTTTCTCGCCGTGTCTCGTTCCTCGAAGCTTTGTTGAGACAACTCCGACATGCGCGCAATCTCATCGCGGAGTGATTCGGACTCGGCTTGAAGCTCCTGGATTTCAGGCGCCTTGGCCTCGAGGGCAATGATCATGTTGTCGAGTTCCTCGGAAAGCTGCTGATTCCGTCGTTTCTCGCCGGCCAGCTGGCCCTTGACTTGGTACAACTGTTCAATGGCCTGAGTGGCAGTAACAGCTGACTTGCTTCGTATTGAGGCAGGAGTACCAAAGGGCGAGGAAGCTCGACCCATAAAGGAGCCGTTGGCGCGAGGTGTCTGGGGGGCTGATCCAGGTGGCGGACGCTGTTCAAGGCGGACTTGAACTTCGTCGAGCTCGGCTTCCAATTGTCGGATTCTTTCCTCCATCTCCGTCGTAGTCTGGCGTTCCTGCTCGAGCTCGAGGCGAATTCGTCGAATTTCGTTCTCGTAGTTATCCTTGAGCCGTTCTCTCTCGGCTTCGAGATCTCGCACACGTTCTCGGTGTTTCGTGCTGAGCTGCTCGGACATTTCGACAAGTCTCCTCTGATCGTCAAGCTCCTGCTTGTAGCTCTCAACTGTGGATGCAAAGGCCCCTTCTTGTTTCTGAAGCTTTACAAGAGCATCGTCAGCCTTGGCTTGCATAGCGTCGAGACGCTCACGGAGCTGTTGCTCAGAGCGCTTCAGAGCATCGACCTGTGATCGGGCATCTTCGTTCTCGCGTTGAAGCTCGGCGATGCGCGCACCCCTCTCTTTCCTATATTTCAATGACTCTTCGCTCTTGGTCTTGAGCTCCTGCTCGAGCCAATCGCTGTTCCGACGCGCGAGTTCAAGTTGTTGTTTCAACGAGTCTTCCCGATATTTGGAGCTATTCAGTTGGCCCTTGGCATTTTGTTCCGACTGCTGGAGGGCAGTCACTTCTCGAGACAGCTCAACATTCCTTTGATGCTGCTTAGTGAGCTCCTCGGTGAGAGTCTGGTCTCGCTTGTTGTGAGATTCGATGATGCTCAGGTTCGTTCGGTTGGAAGACTGCAGTGTCTCGATCTTGTCGTTAAGGCTCTTCACCTCCGCAGTATGGTCCGAGCTCTTCGTCTTCAGAACCTGCAATTCATTCTCCATTGATTGTCTTTTCGTCTCTGCGCACAAGAACAAAGTAGTCAGTACCAAGATCCATCTGAAGCTCATGCGCGCAGAAATTGGCGCGACGTATTATGCAGCTTGATCGATGTTGCAAGATCAAACGAGATTTAAAGAAAGGAGAGGAAGAATGAAAATTATGCAAACGTACCCTCCTCCTTGAGCTTTTGCCTTGCCTCCTCTACATCCTTCAATGCCTTTTCAGCAGTGCCCTTAGACGCCTGTGATCGACTCTCTGAACTTCGGACGGCATTCTCGAGTTCGATATCACACTGCAGCTTGTCGGCATATAAGGTATCGAATTCATGGGCCTTGGTCGCAACCGCTTGCAACAGCGTAGCCACCAGGTCGGTGGTCGGTGCCGTTGTCAGACTCGTCACGACAGGTTGGTCGAGGCCAAGATAGCCTGCTATATAGCCGGTATCAACTTGTACGGCAGCCATGATGAAGCCTGCTCAGGACTTTACAAGAAGCAGACCCGTCATCACTCGCCAGGACGCGACTGGGAGATCGGAAAAATCGAGATGTCCGCGGTCCGACGTATTGAAATCGAACAGAAAAAAATCGACGGCCGAACGCGCAAGAAACAACTCGCAAAACGCCGCCAGCCGGATTCCTCCGCGACGAAAGGGCGAGAGAAGCTGCGGAAGATGATTGCGGTGCAGGGACTGTTTTTCGAGGAGTTGAAGCTTTTGGAGGGAATCAGGCGATTGCGTAGGAGGAGCTAGGAGTGCCTGGTGGAGGCGCTGGCAGGGCGGGTGGATAGCGTGTCATGATTGGGCGGGGTGAGGTCAGTACATGCATAATGCCGCCCGACATCAGTGACTAGTAACTACCCTGTAGAAAAGTCGCTGAAGACGAAGTGCTGCGTCTGTACCTACCTAACTAAATACTGCAAGTAAAAGTCAAGACTAAAATGTATTCATTGATGCAAGCAAATTTGGAGAATCTTACTTAATTGCTCCAAAATTTGTTGGTGTTTTCTGCCTACCAGAATCTTCGTCTAACCGCGACATGTCATCGATGTGATTGGTATACACACATAGCAAGCACAGAGAGTCGTTCAGATGATGCACTGGTCACAAGCTACAACACGGACAAGAACAAGTCAATGGTACACCAACGATGAGACAAAGACCGAATTCATCCGCGAGTTTCAATTGGTGCAAGATGATATTATTGCATCTTTCATTGCATCTAACGACAACGTAGACTTCACGTTATACCTAAGCCATCATGCCTTCGTCCACATATCAGGCAAAACCCTGCAGGGCCTGTTTCAAATCCAACGCACGCAACCCGCTATGCTATGCCTATCTCTTCAAATCAGCAGAGAGAGAGAACAAACTCCGCAAAAAAAACGCGAACAGAACAAAGCACATAAAGCAAAACAAGGATGGCGTCATAACCGCTCAACAAAAAAACTCAGGACAGGTAGAACCCCGCTGCATACCCCAGGTCCAATCTATGCCCTGTACAACGCCGTGCTCAATGCTAAATCCCAGATAACAGCGAAAGTACAGTTTTTGCCTAATGAGGATGACAATATGGGGTATCGCACCGTGGAAAAGAAAAAAAGAAGGACGTAGTTTTTTGTGAACAGAAAATCAATGACGCAGCAAAAAAACGAGAGTGTGTGAGAGTGAGAATGACTGCACAATAGGCATCATGTTCTCTACGAGTTTGAGCGACGCGAAGTGATGCGTGAGAAAATTCTGGGGATACCGCCATGGCGACTTGGTGAGGAGCTCAAAGACATGCAGTCCTGTGAAATAGCAGTAGCGCAGGAATCCTCCGATGTCCGCCGCGAGGAGGAGCGTCGAGCGTTGCAGATGGAGTGGGGGAATTCCACGTATCCGCCAAAGGAGCTGCTTCTCCAGCAGACGGGCTTGGTGGGCTCCTCGATTATGGGAGCTTGGTGATGAGTATGAGAATGAGAATGATGACGGTGATGGTGATGGTGATGATGTTTTTGAGGGCTTCTTTGAAGTTGAGCTTGATGTTGTTGACTTTGTTGTTGTTGCTGTTGCTGTTGCTGTTGCTGTAGTTGTTGTTGTTGTCGCTTCTGCTCCATCGCGCTTAGAACTTTCCACAGCCCATGCCCCAACTCATCCCACACAACCGGCGCTTTGAACAGCTTTCTGCTGGCGCGCGTACCCTCCTTCTCATCCAGAGCGCCAAAGGACTCGAGTTCCTCCATAGTAGGTACCGCATCATAAACAACGGTAATCTGGTCCATCTGGTCACTCCACTCCGAAGCCTGCAAAAAGTCGACAATGTAATCCCATGCTCGAGAGCGGGACTCCTCCTCGGCCTCTAAGAGAGCTTTCTGGCGCTGCTCTTCCTCCAGCATCCGGCGTTGCTTGCGTTTCTTGTGGGGAAATTCGAAAAAGGGTGTGCTGTGGTGGCGCATGGGAATAGGGATGGCCGTGTTGGCCAACTTGGTAGTCTGCATGACCATCATGGTGAGATTGTTTTTCGTAAAAGACTTTTCCTCAAACACGTCTTATTTGCGGACAGTGATTGATTTGCTGTATGAGAAATAAAAAGTGCGATTGCCGAAAGTTGATCTTGTTGGTGTTTTCCGTATACTAACTCGGCGAGGACGTGTGCAAATAAGGTTCAGTCAGGTACAAGACCGTACAACTCACGACACGCCGGCTGTTTCGCCGCACCGGACTATAGCGTCTTACGTTGTGAGAGGACTTGCTGCAGGGCTTGTGCGACGGCTTGAAATGTCATGAAGGGAAAAAGGTCCCGCGAGATTTCAACGGGGACGCGCTATCCCTATGTATAGTAGAAAAAGCTGAGGCGCTTCGTATGTTCGTTGCGGTGTGTCCTGTTGGCCGCGCCGAAAGGTGTTGTTCTTTTGTTGAACAGGGCACGGTTCGGCTTTGGTGCATGTGTGTGTTGTCGTATGTTGCAGTTGCCGACGACGAACAGAAATCAGGATGGTGTACTGCTGACTGCCTTGCCTCTGAGATAAAACGCGGGAACGAGTTATTTGGCAGTGAATTGTGTGTGTCTGTGTGGTTCGACGGTTTGTATTGTCGTCGCGCTGGTGCTCGTCTTCTTTGCAGCAACCCCGGTGGCTTTCGCTGTTCCCGTCGTGGCTGCACAAGATGTGTGTTCCCGCCTTCGTTTGCGATGATGTTCGACGTACGTTTGCGGCGCGTTTTCTTTTTTTGGCAGCTTTGATTTCCTTCCCCGTCCTTCTGTCGTTCGGGTGGCTGCACAAAGAGGAAACTCGAACGGCCGTCTTCTTCTCTTGCGTTTGCGAGGGGAAGTGAACAAAAGCTCAAGTAAAGCTGTTTTTGGACAAAGGGCGCTAAGGTCAACTCGACTGGCTCGAACTGTCGAAATGAAGATGAAACACTCTTCTGACTCCCTCTTTTCCCCTTTTCTTAGATTCAATCAAAGAGGGCGAAAAGTTTTAAATGGCGGTAGGGTTTGAAGATGTTTTTGTTTATGTCTTGTTTTTTTTTCTCCTTCGCGGGGCTCTCTTGGCCTCTTGGGCGAAATGGAAAGACAAGAACTTAAGAAGTGACAAGGCTGCTTGGAACTTTGGACGCACAGGCCAGGCCAAACTCGACAGGGGACTTTGCTGTTTCCGGGGGAGGGGCGTGGGCGGCAAAGGCGTTCTTTATCTGGGACTCGGGAGCCGTCTTCTTGTTGTTCCTACACACATGTATGTATGTACATGTGTATGTATGTAGGTAGATATGCATGTACATCCACGAAAAGTGTCGGCCTTCTGGCTTCTGCTCGTTCAACTGCTCCGTGTCATATGTAAATCGGTGGCCACCAAAGCTTGTCCTCCCGCGTACATGTAATAGTACCGGCGCATATTCCCATTCCCGTGCCAATTTTGGCCACACCCCCTTTCCTGTTCTCCGGGTCTGTTCACCGTTTTCTGTTTACTCCGTATATTTTTCGACTTTCTATGCTGGTTGCATGCTGCAGTAACGTATCGTCGAGTAGCCGCACCGCCCAGTCGCCCCGGCTTTCGCTCATCCCATGCATCCATCCCACAAACCAGACAACACTAAGACACAAAACTGGGCAAAAATGTGAAAGGGGGGTGTGTGTTTGGACTGTTAGGGGAGTGTTCATGACATGTGCCAGCGTCTCTTTCCGGATCCCGGGGGCGCCTTTCGCGGTACCGCGCGAGACACAGCGAATCGACGTCCGGCGGAGCATGAGGGGGAAAATGCCTGACCGACTTTGCTTTCAAATGCGAAGCCAAAACGAGAGTGTGGAGATGTCATTCCATGCCCACGCCCACTTGCACTCATGACGCCGTCGTGCCTTTGACGAGTGAGCACGTGGGCACTGGGAGCTGTACCGCCCGTCGTTTACCCTTACCGTGGACAACGACAGAAATGAGAAAAGACGACACCGACACTGCCAACGCAAGGCTCAGCGGATGAGCATTGAAGCGACATGGCCAGCAAAGCAACGTGCCAGCAGACTTGTCGAGCCGTCTTTGCAAATTGCAACATGACGCCGAATGAACCAAGGGTGAGTCAGGAGATCGGTCTTTTGCGCGGGCTTACCTTGGCATGGCGAGATGGGTGACTCGGAATAGAAGAAGTCCGGTGACTTTCGGCACGCCGCTTTTTCAAATCATACTCAGGTTGCTTCATCAGTGGTTGGTTGCATTTTGTCTGATGGTTAATTCTTCAGCAGCCTGTCAATCATCGCCCGCTGAATTTAGGCTTCCGAGTTGACAGATAAAAGGTTGGCCCAGGCCTTGCCGGTACCTGGCTTACCGCCTGCGGGGGGGCACGTTGGAATGTACCGGTGCACCAGTGGCTTCTTTCCTGGTAAAATCGGGTTTACATACCTCATAGGCTCATACAAGGTACCTTGGTAGGTACATAGGTACCTCCTCCATAAGATTGGCGGCGGGCAAACTGCGGCGCTTTCGTCTGATGGCATCATTCAACTTTCATTGCGCAGGTGGTGCCCTATTTGCTGATGATTCATCCGGATCCTCTGCACATACTGGGTAACGCGTGTGTGCGTGATCGTTTCTCGACCGTGTATGACGGCGATCGTCGTCGGCTGCGTATTCCAGATGACCTCTACTCGTTACAGCGTTCATACAAAAAGTCACCGCTTTGGGGTTGGCAATTATGTACCTGAGCGTGTACTCCGTATGTTTATAAGTTAGGGTGTGGACCTACTTATTCGTTGGTTGCCGGCAACGATGCGTGTCCGTCATCCCGCCATCGCCAATCGTCGGCTACTGTCACCGACAAGGTCAACCGACACCAGCGAAGGCCCAAGGGGCAGCACACTCTACATCAGGTATCAGACAGCACAACGGAAGTGCACGCTCGAAGAGCCGTATTACCTGCAGCATGAAGGCCAGTATGACGATCAGCATTCCTCCGCGAGATCTCAGGTCTTGCGATAGAACAATTGCCGCGCAGTTGCACACACGAGTTTCCCTTTGCGTGTGATACTTTCTCGGGCCCGAAGCACAAGAACTTTCTATTCTGGGTAGCCACCAGCTAGGAGCAGTTCAGTTCCGTGCTATAGGTATGCATATCCGGCGGGAAGGCAGCCCGGCGTTTTGCGACGGAAGTCATCAGCGACCGTCCACGAACGGGCCAAGAAAAGCCAAGACGAATGGGAGCCAACAAGTCGCACGGCACGTCTGGTGCATATACATACAAAGTATCCCGTCTGAAAACGTCGACCGAAGCTCCGACTGTCTCGACGTCCCAAGTCTCGTTACTGTCCCGAGCATCGCGAACGGTCCAGATCTTAGACGCGATATGCTGACGCCGCCGTCATCAAATTCGGTCGCGGTAAATTGTAATATATCGTTCAGTATGTCCAGATCGTTCATCATAGATCCAAGATCCGTCTTGCGGAGACTAATAAACATACCGGTAATCTGCCCCGTGGCGGCGCCACGAATCGGGTTGAAGTGCCCGTTGCAGTCACCGACCCATTACAGTACCGACAGCTTGCAGGTCCCCTTCTTGGCAACCGTGTGAGCACCAAAACCCGACAGCGCGGCCAAAGATGACCTAAAAAGAGCACGCAGCAGCACGAGCGAAGAGAGGGAGAGGCGGAAGAAAGAGCGCAATAGACGAAAGGGGCGAGGAAACGAGGGGGGTGTGCCCGAATGAAGAAGCGGCGGGGGCCTTCCGTTCGCCACTAACATGGGCCAGAATGAAGCCAAACGCCTTACTCCGAACGCACCTTAATTAACCCTCATTTCCTGGGTAGGCATGAAGTCGCATACATACTCCGTATGCTGCCCCTTCACCGTTCATGCGCAAAGTCTTGTGGTCACGACTCACGCCGTGTATGCACCTCGACTTGGATGTGGATGAAGGGGTCTGTCTGGTTTGGTCTGGCAAAGTCCTCTGACCGCTGCAGGGACGAACCGGAGCGTCTTTACCTACTCTGTATGGATGTATTTACATACATACGGTATACCTATCCGACGATCCGTACATGAAGATACGGCACCTCCAAATGTAGGTACATACGGAGTATGTATGTACCTAATTTCCTGCCGCCAGCTGCTGTCCCCGCACCGCTAATGAGTACCTATGTACACTAATCAATTACGTAGGTGTAGCCCAGGCCCTCGGCGCGGTTGAATCGGTCGTGGCTGTACAAACTCCGTACTCTATAATAATAATACAGAGTCAATTATGCTCATGGAGGGCTGTACTCCGTAGTGGCGGCCTCTAGGTAGGTAAGTGACTCTTTCTCGTCTTTTACGTGCATGTACGGAGTACGGACTCAAGTGCTCTATAATCTATTGCAGCGCTCACGATAGCCGGTGACATCGGGATTGCCTCGTTCTGGCTCTCCGGGTCGCCACTGGCCAAGTTCCTGCGCTGCCCCACCCTAACGGTCATCATCGGACATCGGACCGGCGGGGAGCAGCAGACAACAACTTTAACGGCTTGGCTCATCTTGAAAGTTTGTGAACCAACATTGAAAGTCGGAAATGCTTGCCTTGTCCGAACGGTCCGAAAGTTGAAACTTGAAACCCTCAGCAAAGAGCGAGCCAGATCCCATGGACGCGCGTCATCATCTGCCGGAGAAGCAAGGCATGCGACAACGTCACAACATGCATGATGCGACATATGCGACATATGCGACATATGCATCCCGACAGAGTGCATCGACTGATGATTATGTACTCAGTGTTGTCTACATACCTACCTATGTACGTAGGTACCTAGATATGGCTCCGACGATGTCTTTCAGGAACTACTCCGTAATAATAAGCCTGTTGACTCCGACCTGGTTGAGGTCCTTATGTCTCGTTTCTGGTTCACCAGATTGTAGTGTATGTCTGAGCATGACAAAGACTAGATATGACTACTTCGTACATACGTATGTGTCACAGTCTCACAGAGTCTAGAGATCATCTTTGATCTTGGCTTATAAGGTGACTTACATACACGTATGCCGGTCGCTCAATCTGACGCTGTTCAAGTTATTTTTATCTCACCATTATGGCCGGTAATTACCAGGAGCACCAGCAAATCCGTATGTCTTGTACTGTGTGCTACCGAGTCCCAGGTACAGTTGCCAGTATGTACCATACCTTGTACTCCGTATGCATGTACATATGTACATATGTATGTATCGCGGTTGAATCCCTACAGATGGCGGAGGCCGCAGAAACGACTTTTACGGAGTATATTTTCAACTCCGGGCGACTTTGATAGGCTGGTAAGTTGCAACCACCACACCGACAAGCCACGGACAAGGGGATCCTGACTTTTTAGCGACCCAGCCTTGTGAGTTGTTGACATCTCCCGTTGCTTATATTACCTACGTAGTATTCATAGCTGCGAATTGTACACAGAGTAGAGTCTTCTGCTGTGATCACTGATCGGGGCTCAGCATCAATCACCATGGTGACTACCTACAGAGCAATCTGACAGGCCGACGATCCTGTCGCGTCGCGCCTCGTGCCAGAACTGCTCGTGATGATGGTGTCGCACGAGACCAGAACTTGTGTAGGTCCTGTCCTCTATTTGTCCAAAGTAGCGACGGGCTCCGAACGGGTTCAACCTGAAATACACAAGGCATCACGGACACGATGTATGTATGTGGTACGATGCTTGTCTCTGTGTCGGAGGCAACCAGTGCCTCTCTGCTTTTTGTGCGGTGTACTTGGGCGCTATGCGCGGAGATGCAACGCTGGCTTGCGCGCCTGACAAGCGAGCAACGCGCGCCATAAAGTCACATTTTGCCATGACCTTTTCATGACAACCTGCAGGGAGTGGCGCGACGCGAAAGACTACCTATCTCCGAAGTATCTCGTGGTGTCAAGGTTCAACGTGTCAACTGTCAACTTGTCAACCGATCGTCCGACGTCAGATGGTCGTGATGAGGAAGAAAAAAAAAATATAAACACGCACGCGATTTGATGCTGTCGTGGTTGTACCTATCAGGCAGGCCATACCGGTAATAACGGCTTCAATCACGCCCAACAAAAAACCCAGACCGCCATGAGTCCATGACAGTGAATGTGAAGATGCAAGCCCCCCATGCTACTTGATGTAAGGACATGACGTACATACCTACCTACCTATGTATCGTGTTTGCTCCGTACGGTAGGTAGGTATTTCAGCTGCAGCTGGCAAGCTTACCTAGGTAGGTACCTATACCCTGCCAGATCCAGGCGATCCGACGACTCTAATAGCCGGATATGTAATGGGCCTGGCCCGTAGCGCACCAAGATTCATCAATGTCGGATTCACGGGGGCGGATCAAGCCGCTCGCGAATTCGACACCCCTCCCCCCGGCCTTTTTTTGAGTTTTTTTCTCTTTCCCTAATAAAGGAAATACGAATACATACATACCTAGGTACCTATACCTAGGTAGGTAGGTGCATACGGGGCCACAGAAGCTGCAAAGTTCGTAATTAATGTATCAATAATTTCCACAACTCGTACGGATTACATGTGTCCTTACATACGGAGTACCTATCTTGAATCTAGCTGGCAAAGTTCCACGTACTGACGAAGGATTTAAGTCCCGTTCTTTGCATCTAGATTGGCCAAGGAAAAAGGCGGAGGAGCGTGCCCAAAGTGCCGTGCTCTCAGATCCCGCGGGGCCGCAACCCCAAAGTACGGACCTAATGCTGTGCAATTGACTCTGCACTTGCCACTGCGTACGAATACCTAATGTATGTAGTAATGTACATATGTACGGAGTACCTACACGCATTAGGTACATTCCTACATAAACACCAACGCAGATCCCGGGTCTACGGAGTATGCGGCGTCCAGCATTTCCCAATTCCCAATTCCCAATCCCCCCCCGTCGAACTTCTCGTTGTCGCCAAGCGGTAAAGGCCCAAAGGCTCAGGGCCCAGGGGCCGTGCTTTTCAACGACGAGGCCCGGGGGGTCTGGTCCCTGCAGGAGGGGCCGTCAAAAACCCACATCTTCGGCTGTCGAGGCGATTTTTGCACCACCCGAGAGCTTTTCGGGGGCCGTTTTTCCCCCCCCGGGAATCATCTTCGATTTGTTTTGTTTCGTGTGCACACGATTTGTACTTACAGGCTACCACAATAGCGCCTGTGGCTTGCCGACTCATTGTACATAGGTATGTATGTATGTACTCCGTATGTTACATTATTACTCCGTAGGTAGCTTGTCGGTCATCCTGCCTGATTCAGGGGCGATAAAAAGCCATCCGCTATGCTCTCTACGGAGTAGGTACAGTAACTTACTCCGTACTCTGTCTTGAATGGTTTGTGCGAAGGAAATAAACTTTTTCAATGGGCAACCCGGGCCGGTTCAGAACTTCAGATTGATGGTAGCATTGGCCGGGGTCGGCGGCCTCGTGCGACAAACACGGGGAATGCGCTTTGTCAATGTGCCATGCGCAGAAGACTTGGGCCATGGGCCATTTTCACGCGATCGCGTAGTCCGGTTGTAAGGAAACTTTTATCTTTTTGGAACGTGACTTTCTTGTTTGTGCGGGTTACATGACATCATCCCTTGGTGGTTTTTACCATTGCAGGACATCCTCTGCTTGTTTATTAAACTGTGGGGATATCGCCTCGATATTGGAGATGGCGCTAGGATAATCAGATCGCATGCAATGCTATGAACAGACTGTTACAGAGTACATGAGCAGAGGAAGATATCAAGTTATACATGTAAGATCACACACATCAATGTGATCGTCTTGAGCACAAAGAGTCTCCTTTACCTGCGGTCCTGCATTACGACGTGGATCAAAACGTGGGAGTCTTATCATTTTTTTTCGTGTCTGTCACTAATGCATACACAATGGACAAACAATAGCTTGCAATAACTAGTCGCGATTGTCAATTCATCAGGGCGTTCGTTCTCTTTACATATCACGATTCACGATTCACGGTCGGACCTTCATCCCCACAACGCTGCTTGGTACGTGTAACGTTTCTCCTTTCGCTCTAGTGTACAATCGTGTTTCATAGCTTTGAGGAAAGCATGTATTTCGGTCGGACCGAGGGATATAATTTGTGTGTCTGAATCTGGAGGACATTACCTGCTTCTATGTAGTTGGAACGGACATGTGCAAACGACGCAATACAAGATTGGATCCAGGATGGCCATTTACGGAGTATACGTGTAGCATAATAAGAACAGGAGCTCGAATTCGAGCAAAGGAAGAGGAAGCCCCGTTTAAACCGAAAACAGTCTGTACTCATGCAAGAAGGAGAACAAGTAAATATATGCGTACTGTTACCCGCATGCATACATGAAACACAATCAATTATGTATCCGAGTGCATTTGCGGGGTGAGTTCCCACCAAGAAGATGGAAGTTATGGAACATATACAGGAAAACCCCAACTACCTGTGACCTACAGTACGTATTGATTCCTTGATATGTCAAGGTAAATCCCAGGAGCTTGCTCGGATTGACTTTACTGAGGGTTCGAAACCTGCAACAGACTACAGTACCGGTTGGCTGGTGGGCTTCGGGATTACCACAATGGCACAAACGTGCAAAGAATGTACAAGAGTGTAAGACACATGGATTTTAATCCTCGACTTGTTTGATTACGGAACTTTGATACACCCAAGGGCCAAGACGCGTCCACTCTGTGCTTTCATGCAAATTGATTACATACCGGTCCATAACACCAAGCTTACAGTCAGTACACCAGCATCCAGCCAATAATATAGATCTACCAGCTCTGTATATGTATTCCATCTTCAAGTACAATGGCCGGCAGGGACGTCGATTCATGTCAAGATGGTCTCTTGTGGCGACAGCCCTAATATCCCTTAAAATTAAGGTGAGTCGCAGGGGGCATCGTCTTCAGCATTAACTGAGTTGACTTCTTGTGACTCTTGTCTCTCGCCTGATCCGCAGGCCGTGTCCGTATGGCTCGATAGACGCTTGCCGCCCTAAGACTTCGAAATCTGCCACTTCACCAGAGCCTTGGTGCCCTTTGCCGCAGCACATTTGACAGTGCCTGAAACCCTCAGATTGGTGCCCTCTGAAAACTGTTGAAGACTAGTAGCCAAGAGCATCTTGAGATCCTGGTCGCCGACAGTAAATGAGCGCTTGGATGCATCAGCAGGCTGGACCCCAAGGGCACAATCCTTCGTTCGGAGGATGGGAGTGAACACAGTAGCATCCACATTCCTCAGGTAAAATGTCCCATTTTGAGACATCCAAGAGCTATAGAGACTAGCACACTCCCTCCAGTTTGCGGGGTCGAGATTTGTCGACTCAATGAAAGTCGAGGTGCCACACGTAGACTGTGTATCGGCGGATGGGCGCCAGGAGATGCCGGTAGCATTCACCACGACAGGAGCTGCAGGTAATGCCCAGCTCAGACTCGTCGACGAAATTAGAGCCACTACGGCCCAAAACAGCCCAAACATAATGATGCTAAGTCGAGTGCACGAGGAATGAAAACGAGTCTTGTCGTAGGCACAACAGGCCTATTTCTTGTTTTGTTATGTATGTGGCGCGTCCCACAGCGCGACACGTGGACGATCTAATTCGTGGAGAGTACAGGTGCGGTTCGCGAGCGTGGTCTTGAGAAGAACGAAAGATGTTGGTCTTATAGAATCGTAGGAACGGTGACGGCAAGGTATGTATTGTAGGAACAATAGGAGGAGACTCGCACCCCAGAATTTCGGTTATGATTCTGTCCGGATCGTAAACGAAACACGGCGCAAACGCACGGCCCACCTCGAGGATAGCAACCGAAACATGCAAGCCTCGGATGTTTCGCAAGGCAAAGTTGTTCCTTCCAGCTTGTTTCTGCGCCGTTGGTCAGACTCAGGAATATGAAGGAAAGAGCATGGCGTTGCTGTCCCGGTCACGACTCACCCCCCAAAACATTTCGTAATGCGAGAGATCGTGTGCCGGCTGGTGGCACTGCGAGAAAGACAGCCCTAACGAGGAAGGAAGTGCTCGCGTCTCGCGAAGGAAAATGGCGATTTGTCATTTAATCGCGGCCACAATGTGACCCGTGCGATCTCAGCAGCAGGGGAATGAGTGTCATTCGGCCAACGTGAGCCTCTTTGAAGAAAGAAGCCATGTTTTCCTACCAAACGCAGACGACCGGTGGGATGCTCAAGGATGATGAATATCCGATATGGACGACGGAGGATTACCACAACGAGTTCCTCGGCCGAGACTACGGCTCAAGACGTCGGATCCAGCTATGGAAGCATGCGATGGCTGTCCGCGGCACATTGGTGCAATCTAGACGATTCGCATTCCATCGTGCAACCAGGAATGGTGGCATTGGTGGCCCGTGGGCCAGACTTAGCCGACCTCTCCAGACTCCAGAGTCCAGGACTCCAGAGGGCAGACAGTACCTGCCTGCAGGGTTTGGGGACAAAACTCGAACTGAAAAATGATGAGAATCATGAGAAATATTGGTGAATGAAAGTCGAGGATATGCGAGGTGAGTCGGGTATGTATTTGATGAATCAGATGCAACAGGCCTGCTGATACACGCCATGTTTGACCCGCATGCCTCCACCACCTGGTGACATTCAAAGTTCAAACGTTCTCCTCGCGCGGCTGTTTGCTGCAGCAAATGCTTCTTCAATTCCTGCTGAAATACCTATGTAATACCTCAATCACCAGGCTGAGTTGACACTGCATTCGTCAGCATCCTGCATCTGCCATCTGCAGATGTTACCCTTGATTCGCAGCATACTTCCTGTTTAGGTTCCGACGCGATGAGCCAAGGCATAAGCGTGGGTCAGAGCTGTCTTCCTCGGCATATGCATACCTCCTTGTACTTCATAGTCATACGTACTCTGCATGTAGGTATGTAGTGAAATTCCATTTACGGAGCAGTATGTACATGGCGGCAAACGCGCGAGGGTAATTATTGCCTTGTTTTTTCTCGCAACATCACTCTACGGAGTACCTACCTAAACTTGCGACAAGGAACGGTTACGGGACCTGGCAGCCCGGGAAGCCAATGCTGTCATCGCCCGCTAGCTCGATCATGCATGTGGATGGAGCGGACAAGGAGCCGATCTGTTTGACTTGCGCAAGGCTACAATCGCGGACCGACAATGCAACGTCCACCAATAGCCAAAGGGCACGTACATACATACCTACTTACACCAAGCGGCTTTCAAGGGCTCCGAGGTATGTAGGAATTTGGAAATGGTTAACGTCAGATAGGTAATCTGTCTCCCGAGTCCCCGCTAGTGACCGCTTTGTACCGCGGTTGACTGCAAGGTCCCGAGTACTTCTAGTGTTGGGGGTCCTCCTTGCTGGCCTTGTTGGCTCCAAGCGGGCGGCAAGTGCTCCGCGATCTGCGAGAAGCTGGTTATACCTACAAGGCTACAACACTGCACCGAATATTCCCTCGTCTTCACTCGTCTGCGGAGCTGCAGCAGACCTGGAGGGAGAGGGCGAAAAAAGGGGGCGAAAAAAAAAGGGGGTTGGGGGTCTCTCCTGAGTCCTGACGCAGCTGTGGGAAGTTGGTTTGAAGTGTCTTTTTTTTTTTCGGTGGGATCAGCGAGAAACAGGCTGACATGATGCTCCGTCTTGACCCAGCGTTAAACAAAGCAAAGAACGGATTGCCAAATAAAGATCTAGCCCACCCCCAGAACCAATATCGCCGCGACTCCGAGGCCCATGCAACCCGACAAGCTTCATTTAATTTGGACATAGCCACGTCGTCAAATACAATTGAGCTTCTTCTTCTACTTGGACTCGGCAGCTTACGGTCTACAAGATAACTGCATCTGTGAGGCCCATCATGGAAGCAGAGGATATGCGGGACAATCGCACCACCGGCACCCGCACCATAAGAAAGCTTGTAGAGCGGCTCCGGGGTAACGGCAGTTCGGTAACGATTTCGCAAGAGCAGAGCCTCGCAACACCACGAACGTCTCCGTTCCAGGATTATACAACCCCGATATGCCCGTCACCTGACTCTCAGAATGGTTTCTTCACTAGACATCGGAGGGATAAAAACGGTAGTCAAGCCAAGCATGCCCAGTATTGTCTAGACTTATGGAATGCAGCATACAACGCTCTTCGAGACGATCGCAGGTGCGCTGGATTGGTGGTTGCGTACGAAAACATCATATCACAAGAGTTGCCAGACCACCTCAAAATGGGAGGCCTGAACTCCTCGTTCCGGGGTAAATCAGCAGAAGAACGACTGAGCCTTTTACAGGAGATAGCGGCTGCAGGACTTAATAAACGAAGGGGGTCCAGCACAAGCCCGGCCGACGACTTGGCGAAACAAATACTGCTCTCGGCAAGGGATCAGGTGGGACGAGTTGCATCAGAATACGATGCAGCATTTGTCGCTTGGACAGGGCTTTGCACGCTGACTCCGGTAAGTGAGGTTCTACAGCGAATACAAAGATGAAATAAAAAAAAATAGATACATACCAGGAACAGTCTCACGCGATGCTAATGTGTCCCCGGCGCTTTCATCTTGCCTTGTTTCTCTCCAGCTCCTTCTTGATGCGATAGTCGTGCGGCCCAGTTTCGGGAATGGCCTCGCCTACGTGGTAGGCCGCATACCGTGGTATATGCATGTTGCACAGCTTTTAGATACTAGATGCTGGAAAGACGACGAAAGATTTCGCAAAACTCTACAAAACACGAGAGACACGCTCATCAAGCTTTATCGAAAAGTTCTCGAGTTCGAGATGAACTGCGTGTGCGCAACAGCAAGCGCGTGGAACGCAGCCGCTAGGAATGTGGTGGGATGGAACACGATAGACCAACTTATGGACAGTATCAAGGAGCTTGACGAACAAACAATTGAGACGATCAAGCTTCATTGCTCCGAGAAAGTCAGGGACGCTCTTTTGGGGCAGTACGGAGACGTAGATCCGGCCATGTTGCGCACAGGACATCAACTGCCTGGTGCGGAGAAAACGCCATAGCCTCCCAGGAGCGCTCGGCACAGAGAATACCTGACAGCCAAGATTGAAGGATGGTCGATGAGAAAAGCAATTGCCGAGTCTGAGCCGTCCAAGGCTCAAGCACTCCAGGGGCCCGCAATGGTGAGATTCAGAGATACCAATGGCGTTGAGCATTCTCTCGATGGACCAAGAAATAGGTAAATGAGAACGGCTGTGATGTTCATATTGGGGTCGTGGGCCGTGAGCACAGGGGCCAACAACTTACCTACAATACGTACAAGTCGTCCATGGTGGCGCGATTGTACCCCTCGCAGTGAGACATGCAGGCGTATTTATCGTGTGGTCACTGGTCGTTGACCACGGCATCCCAGAGAGGTTCCATCCAAGCCTACCTCAATGCACAGCGATCCCGAAGGACCGTGGAACACGCGACATGTGAAGATGCATCTGCAAGATATACATATGTAGTCAGGGACGGGACGAGGCAACGTGGGCGTTCCAGTTTTCCGTGCATTCTGCGTGCGAATCGCTTCTACATCACCGAAGACTTGACAAAATTGACAATTTGACAGCATGAAGTCACTGCACAGGCGACGTACCGCGCGAACAGAAGACGAGATACCGCTTCTGCCACTCTCAAAAGATGGATCAATGCCGTCTTCATGGTCGGCCTCGTCTCCGCCGCCTTCGCCTTCGCCTTCGCCTTCGCCTTCGCCTTCGCCTTCGCCTTTGTCTTCGTCTTTGTCTTTGGTTTTGTCGCGGTCTTCATCCTGCCCGTCCGTTTCCCCATCTACCAGCAGCAAATCAAGGCTGACTGTCATGCGCGCCATCAACCACTTGCGACGAAACGCCCGCGGCACCTTCGCTGCAGCTGCCGTGTTACCGCTGTCTCCGGCATATGTTGCCCTGCAGATGGCCACCCTTAGTTGTTAGCAGCCGGTCGTTTGCCGGATTCATTGAAGCTTGTTCGGTTCTAGCCGGCCACTGGTCACTGGTCAGCGTTGCAAAGCTATGCCTGGTTCATTTTGATAGATGATCAATCTGCGCAAGATTTGTTTGCTCTCTGTAGAAGCTGCAATCTCACTTCTGCATTTCACTTTTGCGTTTTCTTCTGCCTTTCTCTCTATTTCTTTCGGCATATGATGTCTGCAATTCCTTTCTACACTCTCTGTCTCCTTTCATTCCCGCCTTCTCTCTTGGCTCCTGCCCTTCTCTTTGTCATTTTTTCTTTGTTCAATCTTCCAGTACCCTCGTTCTTTCGATATAAGCAATCACTCTCACCTTGGTTCACGACTCACTCCCGGCAATTGCATTACGACCCCCACAGAATGGCGCACGATTCGACTACGCCACAGCAGAACGGCGACCATATGTCGGACCGCGAGTATACAATCTTCAACCGCCTGGCGGAAACGATGGAACAATATGTTCGTTTTTCGCCCACCAATCTACTCCCATGTACATGTCGTGCCGGCCCTATTTTCTACAGGAATGGCACTCGACTCAAATTGCACGAAACCTAAGAAACCCACGTGTCCTACGCCCAGAACATGAGGCTAAGACCATAGACCATTCTTAGCACGACTACTTCCGCCGAAACTACCACTTCATATACGATGCAGCCAGAACTTCCCGCCGGCCCCGACACCTCACCGAGGAGGAATTCCTCCTCTCGGCCATCTCTCTCGTCGACGAGATCAACGGGCACCACACCACTGAGGAAACCCACATCTTCCCACATCTCGCGACCCGTATGCCCGAGTTCGATTCGCGCAGGAGCCAGCTCGTGCAGCAGCATGCCGTTATACATCGGGGCTTGGTCGATTTTGAGGACTACGTGCAGGATTGCCTCAACGGACAAGTGTTGGAAATGGACGTTCTGCGGGAGAAGATGGATTCGTGGGGCTCAGCGCTGATGCAGCACATGGATGAGGAGGTGAGGATGTTGAAGGCCGATCGGATGATACGTATTTGGACGAGAGACGAGATGCAGCAATTACCTATCTGACCATTCTTCTTTTTGTCCATTTCGGTTGTTCTCATCACCAGTTTGTAGCACATGGGAGCGCTAGGTAAACATGCATAAATGAAAAAAGGCTTTGCCATTGTGCAGGCAGGCTCTTCTCTCTTCACTGGTCTCGACGCCTGTTCTATCCTTGTCTCCGTAAACCACATCTTGAACCTCAATCATCTGTGCTCAAGCCAATGAACAGCGAAAGACTGGCAAATCAACTCTGAAACAAATGCAGCTGTTTCACGCACACGCCTACCTATTCTGATCTATGTACGTACTCCGTACTCTACCGCGCATATGCATGATTCACAGTGCCCTTCCTGCAGCAGCAAGGCCCCCAGCCAGACCCTTCTCCCTTCTAGCATCTAGAAAAAAATAACAGCAAAGAACAGGTAGGTAACGATTCTAACGTAGGAAAATGGTCAAACAATACGCAAGACCACTCCAGCCCACCAGACCATCGCATACTACCCACGGGCCACGATACCATCTCCTTCACCTCCGTCCACCAAACAACTTACACCACGGCCGTATTCCTCCATAAATCCATCATAGCCCCCAAAGCCGGATAGAACCCCAGCACCGAAACCGCCACATCCGGCAGAAATCCCCCCCCATTCGATCCCCAATGAAGCGTCAAGGGCGCCCACGCCAAATTCCGATAAAAGCTCTTCTTCCACTGCATTTCCCACTCCATACCGCCCTTGCTGTCCTCATTAAGCTTCCCCTCCCCCCCCTCCTCCTTCTTGCGACTCCTCTCCACGAGTAACCGCGCCGCCTCCATCGCAACATACAAACCCCACGCCCGCACACTCAGCAGCGCAAGCCTTCCTTGCGCGGGCCCCGCCAGGGGAAGAACATTCTTGCTAGAAAGGAAGGAAACGTTCTCGGTGGCTTGGAAGACGAGCAAAGAGGCAAGTTGTGCGTATGCGACGAGGGTATCGAACGTGCATTCTGGGGAGACATCCCGTGCGGTTCTGACGGCGTTCTTTTCCCCCCCCGTCTCCCCGGAGTGACGCTTTGCGGCCACCACAGACTTACGGACTAGTTTCTTGGCTGCAAGATATAAGCCCAGTAGGCCCCATAGACGGGCCATTGTTCTGGTTTCGCTAATCAGCCCGGAGAGGGTCTTGAGCCGCGCGCCGAGTTGGAGGGCTAGAGCTGCGAGACTGAGAGAGGGCCTTGGTATGGTGGAGGCCTTGATGATGGTAGACGCCGGGGGGGGTTTGTATGCGAGGGCGAGGGCGAGGGCGAGGAGACGTCGGGCGGATTGGCGGATGGTTGCGCTGGCGAGGGTTTCGAGGACGGAGCCTGAGAGGCGGGTTGCGTAGCAGGCGAAGAGGAGGACTGTTTCGGCGCCGGTGCGTGTTTGCATGCATTGGGAGAGGTGGGTGAGGAAGGCATCGATGCGGGAAGGGGTTGATGCGACGAGGGCGGATAGGGAGACTGCTTTGTCGGTTGGAGGTCGTGAGGAGGACGATGGAGGGAGGGAAGATGGGGGAGGAGGGCTTGTTGTGTTGGCCGAGGAGGCGGGAGGTGCTTCGGAGGCTGTCATGATGGTGTCTCTGTCTTCAGGTGTTCTTCTTTTCCTCTCTTTCTTTCCTTCTGTTCGTTTCGTCCCTTCGATCTTCGCTATCCTCTCCTCTATTTCCCTCTTCAGTTCTTCTCTTCTCCTTCTCTTATTTGTCGATTCTCCTCCTTTATTTCTCGGCTCTCTTCCACCATCTGCTGCTCCTGTTCTCAATAGATGTAGCCAATTCCAATGCCTCTCAATTCTAGCGTTTGGTCGCGCGGCTTGTCGGGCTTGTGGTGGGATGACACGGGTATGTATGTAGATGCGAGAGATTGATAAGATTATCGAGTTACACTTCGAGTGGGCGGGCGGTGTGTAGAAAAGCAAGGGAGCCAGGCATTTACGGAGTACATATGTACCTATGTCATCGTGCCACGTTTTTCAGAAGTTGAAACCGCGAATGAGAGTGAATTGGAATAGGCTAAATGGTAGAAAGTAAATTCGCGAGAAGTTCCAGAGGTTTCGCCTGCAGTAATTATGTATGTACATAGGTACATACTTTGAGCTTGCTGGCTCGGTAATAAGTGCCTCGGCAAACTAACCTCCAGCGTGGGGCCACTCGGCATCACGTTCACGGTTAGGACTCCAACTTAGGAGAACTTGTCGAGACCACACTATGGATGTATGTACTTGCTTACATGCGATGACATTGAACTTTTCAAAGTATCAATGGAATAAGCTACTACCCATGACTACCGATCATGGTGTCGTCGTCCCCAGCCTCTTCGCCGTAACTTCAGTTAAAGAGGTTGTGGGACAGACCGCAGCTACAAACAACCAAACCCTCCTTCACTCATCGTGGATTCGTGATTCCTCATTATGCAGATCGTGTCTTCGACCGCACAGCCCTTTGATCGTTCCATCAAGCCCCAACCCGCTTCATGTAGAACATGTGGGACAAATAAATAAGAAACGACCTTTGCAATAATCGAGCGCGACGTAGAGATAACGTTGATTTCTTCTGTCTTGCCCCAATACCGCTCCTTACGGCCTAAAGGCGTTAAATACAAACAAACAAACAAATAAGCAAGTACTCCAAATGACGCGGGTTTACGGCGTTCGGCCGCAGTTTGGAGCTCCGCAGGGTTCAATCCCAAGCTTTTTCACTCCATCTTCTCGTCCAGCGTCCCATCCCTACCCTTCAACTTACCAGATGCTCTCGCCGTGATCACAAAGTCCCCTCCTGCAAACGAACTCGATAGTGCTCAACCCCGCACGGCAGCCCCCAAGGCACCACCGGTGAATTGAGTTCCGCCAGCTTGTCGCTGAGGGTTGCCGCCCGTGCGAGCACCGCCCCGAGCACCACCCCGGCCACCACCACGACCGCCACGGCCCCGACCTCCTTGTCGCTCGAATGCGTTGGATGTGCCTTGGGTGCGCTGCTCGAGGGTTCGCTCGTTGGTTTCGATAAGGGCGCTGGCCTTGTCGGAGAGTGTCAGTGCCAATGACTGCAAGCGACTCAGCTCGACACCCTTGCGGAAGATGACGTTGTTCGTCACCTGGTCGAGAGAAGCAGCCAGTTCTTCGTGGCTGATCATCTTGCTGACAATGGCACCAGCCTTGGTAATGTCCAGCTCAAACATGGAGCTGAGTGTTTCGAGGGCCAAGGTGTCGTAAAAGGGAGCGTACGTGAACAGATATGTCCGCAGGCCTTCTTCTTGAATCTGCTTCGAGAGCATAGACTTGATATCCTCGGCATTGGGCATCAACTCCCAAATCTTGATGCTGTGGATAAAGGTCGTTGCTTTCTTCCACTCGCCTGCAGCCAGGGCCTTGGACGCCTGCATCACGTGATCTCGTGTGTTCTCCGGGGGTCCAGTGAAGATCTGTCGCTCGTGGTACTCGAGCATGCGTCTGTAGGTCTTGCTGATGATACGCTTCCTGATATCAGGAGATGATCCAGTCTGGGCCAGCAGAGGAATCTCGAGAAGCATGCTGCACGTGAGATATACACATTCCAGAAGCTCCAGGTTGATGTGCATGTGGAAGGGCAGCTGACGCTGCTTCTCCAAGCGCTCTTGCTCAGGGGACACCTGGTTGTATCGTTGCATCATGACACCCTGAGCCAACAGTTCCTTCTGACGACCAGAGCCGCAGATCTCCTGGAGGGTGTTCTGAGCATCGTAAACGAGACCCTTGCGGAAGGCACAGAGGCCGACCTGGACAAGAGTCCTGTTGTAGAGAATCTGTGACTGTACGTCGAAGTTGGGAATCGTATCCTGCAAGTGGGACATAAGCATCATGTCACGAGCCTTGTAGTATTCGCCGTGGAGAGCGAGGAAGTACACTTGAGACAGCATGGCCCGCGCACGGATGATGCCCTCGCTGTTGTTGAACAGGTAGTTGCAGAGAATGTTGACCAGATCGTTGGCCTCCTGGGACTTTGCTCCGGGAGTAATGACAGAGTCGACCTTATCTCCGGCAGCCTTTGCACAGGTTTCCTCCAGCGTCTTGACGACTTGGGCGGGCTGTATATTTCATAGAATAGTTAGCATATGTAATTCCGTCCGCGATGGGTCGCGCCAGTCAGTTCGTGAGCAACTCATTTTTTTGTAGTTACCTTGAAGTAAACGTGCTCGAGACGTCGCATAACGATGCGGTTGACGCTATCTTGAGGTATATCCAAAGTATCGTCCGTTCGAAGACGCTCATAGTACAGCTGGCCACGGAAGATGATGTTGTAAAGGGCGCTCTCATCCTGCAGACGTTCGATGTATTCGGAGGTGTGAGGGTCGATGCTTTGCAGCGAGCGCACTAGCTCATCATCCAGTCTCTCGACGTACGACACGACGGAACCGGCAACCTTGATGTACTTCTCGCCGGGCTGGAGGCTGGGGGGCTTCTCATCATCATCCCACTCCTCAACATTTTCGACAACCACGTAGTCCTGGTTCTGGTCGAGAACCGTCAACAATGTAGACAGCTCCTTCTCGGCTGCCTTCCAGTGCTCCAACGGCATAACGTTAGTGGTGCCAGCACTAAGGTCGAAGCGAGCGGATACAATGGCGAGTAAAACACGAATTTGCTGATAGGGTGTGTTGGCAATTTCGCTGAGTTTCTCCATCACCTTGATCTGCTCCAGACGGTCTGTGTTCTTCTTGCCACGAGACTCCAAGATGCCACGCAGATGCTTAAAGATGCTCTCAGGAGTGTACTGAAGAGTGCGGCCACCCTTTCCTACAGTAGCGAAACCATCGTCGGTCAACTCCTCAGCTGTCGCAACGTCCTCCTCAATTCGGACAACCTTCTTGGGCTTCGCAACAGGCTCCGGCTCGTCGTCCTCAGACTCCATAAAGGCATCTTTGTCTGCTTTGTAGGCATCGATTTGAGTCTGGTACTCTTTGCTCGTCTTCTTAATCTTTTGTTTGACGGCGTTGAGACCACGGGCTTGAGTGGCATTCATCTTCTTGGGTGTGACCTTTTGCTTAGCCAAGGCCTCGTTCATGAAGTCCTCCAATTCAGCAATGGTTTTGATGTATGGCTTGGGCGTTTTTTGGCCATCCTGCATACGGATGACTTGTCGGCTAAGTTTATCAAACTCTGCAAGCAAGAAATTCGTTAGCAAAAGACCCCAAGGAAGGACAGACAGGTATCTTGCAAGACGGTGAGCGCTCCTCTGTGGCATCCTATTGTCCTTTTCAAGCATTTCCAATCGTGCACATACCAGCTGAAATTAAAGTCCAGTCGCCATTCTTCTGTCCGTTCTCAATGAGCTTGATAGAGGCGTCCAGTTCGTCGAGACGCTTATCCTTGGCGCTCTTGACCTTGGCTCTCACTTCTTCCTCCTCACTCTCGCTGTCTGACGCGGCATCCCTCAAGAAACGGTTGGCACCACCGGCCCCGTCATCGCTGGAAGAGTCGTCGCTGTCATCAGAGTCGTTCATGTCGTCGGAGTCGTCGGAATCATCTTGTTCGGCGCCCTGTCGCTGCCGCTTCTCCTCGTCGGAGTAGAGCTCCTCCTCATCCGAGGAACTGTCGCTGGAGCTTTCATCTCCACCACGGAAAAATCGAGACATGGTGGGTGAATATTGTTTTGGCACTATTCCCCGGTCGGATGTGTATCGCCTCGACGAGTTCGAGGGAAGTGATACAGAATTATCGCGAGGTTGCGATGCGCGGGGACAGGAATCGAGTCGGGCTCTTGAGGGCCGAAAATTGATGATTTTTGGTGGGAGGTGGGGCGGCAAGTTGGGGTTTAGCGAACAGAGTACAAGGAGCAATCAGAGCATGGGTCCAGACATCCGTGGAACGACAGGAGTCAGGACATTCCGAACACGAACAACTGGCGCAAAAAGCCAGCAGACGTTTCCTCCTAAAATTTCCCTTGCCATTCTGTGTGCGCTTATGTCAGCTAGCCGGTGATTTCTTTTTCCATGCCGAGGCCCAGACAATGGCTGGGTTTCGCCCCCCACCAGTCAGCTTTTATTACCAACCACTGACCAGAGCGGCCGATGGCTTTATCATAAGAGCGCGCGACGATATTTCATCGGGAACTACTCCGACCGAGTCCGACGTCTCAACGGCTGTTCTCAATTCACCAACGCCTTCACCACCTACCTGTCCCACCGGTAGCTCCCTGACTGCACTGATACATCATAATGACCAGTCTGAGGTGCTCAAACGGCACATCTTCGGCCGCCAGGTCGTTCTTACGCATCGCGAAACGTGGGTACTCAACATCTACGACTCTGCGAACATCTGCCCCTCTAGAGTTCCTACTTCCCCGGGCCATGACCAAAACTTATTGTCATATTTCGTTTCTGCTACACTCTTCAAGGCATCACCGTGCTACATGCCGTTCAATACGAAGTCCCACGATCAGCCAGACCCCGACTCGGCAATCGCAACAACGACATTTCACAGCTACGGCGACTAGAGGAGCTACGACGTGCGTTCTGAATCCGCAAACAGACGAAGAGGGGAAACAAATGATGCTGGAGATAACGCCTAGAGCAGCAAAGGTACATACACGCTCTCTGAGCTTTGTTGTTATGTGAACGGTTGGCTGATTGCAAATACTCGGGCAGCGTCTTTCGGAAATTATGAAGAAGGACAAGAACACGAACCTAGCGCTACGCATACAAGTCGAAAGCGGTGGCTGTCACGGCTTCCAGTACCTCATGAGTCTCGTCACGATTCCCGCCAAAGACACAGCAGAGTATTCTACGGTGGTAAACGACGACGATTCCATTTTCCAGTTCGCACAGGACGGCGAGGGATCCGCCTCATCTTCTTCAACAGATGCCAGGATTATCTTAGACGGGCCATCGTTGGACTTGCTAAAGGGGAGCAAGGTAGACTTCACTACGGAGCTGATTGGATCTCAGTTTAAGATTGTGGACAATCCGTATGCAACGAGTAGCTGTGGTTGTGGCACGAGTTTTGATATCAAGCTGTAACGCCATATGCGGTAATATGAGTGACACATCTCGTCATCATTGTACGATTGACAGGAACATAATGTACATGAATCGCGACTCGTTTGAATATGATGGATATCGCATCCTGTCAGAGTTGTTCAAAGCCCAGCACGGGCCATGCTCGCTGTCTAGCTCAGGTTCCATATCATCACCTGGAAAGTGCTGCGTCACCAGGTGAGGGACCAACAAGTGGAATGTTATTTCATGACATTGTGCATGTTCGTTCACAATCTGAGGTATCAGTGATCACGAATGGATGTGGAGCGCTATTGTATCATTCATCAATGGTGTCAATTACCTACAACCTCATCACGTCCAAAAACGCCAAGCACCGATGCCAAGAAACCCAAAAAAAGATGTCCATTTTATGTAAGACCCAGCCCAATCGTGATATTTTAGATATTATTGCTACTCTAGTTCATCTGGCGGACGAGAGCGTTGATGTGGTCCTCACGGTTGCCAAGGTCACCACCCTCGATGAAGTGCTTGAACTTTCGGGTGCGGAATCCACCAGTGGGGTTGGAGAGCTTGAAGGGCCACAGGAAGTTGGAGGCCTGCTTGAAGTTGGGGCCAACGGTGAAGATCTCGTGAACAAGATCCTCCATGCAGACAATGCCGTACTTGCCGAGGTTGTCCTCGATGATGGCGTTGTCAGTCAGGGCAGTGCGCTGCTTGTTGACCTTGCCGTAACCACGCTTGTAGACAAGCTCCTTGACAGTCTTGAGGTTGGGGTAACCGTAGGCAACCCAGGGCTCGACAATCTTCAACATCTCAGTGGTGGCCTTGGTAGCCTTGATGAACACACCATTGTTGATCTGGAGAAGACGGAGAAGCTGAAGAGTCTTGCGGGGCTTGGGGGGCATCTTGTTGATACCCTTGATACGGACGACGAAGATCAACTTGGACTCGGCAGGGATGTAGGCAGAGTCGTTCTCCTTGGCCAGACGGTGAAGGCGAACCTTCTCACGCTCAGCATCGCGGTACTCCTTGACATACTTCTCAGCACGCTGGAAGATGACGGTGCGCTTCTCCTTGTTGGCCTTATAAAAGACAAAAGTCAGCAGGCTGAATCGCCAATACCATGAGTGAAAATGACAGTATTTTGATCGGCTGTATCAGACCCGAAAGAAGGTTAAGATCAACAACATTGACATTAGATGTCTAGTTGATTGGTATGTTGTGCATCATACAAGCCAGTAAAAGTCAGGGAGAGTGTACATACAGCCTTTCTCTTGGTAATGGCATCGGTGCGCTCAGCGCGGGCCTTCTCCTGGGACTTGCGCTTCTTGAGAAGAGTCTCAGGGACCAAGATTTGGTCGTTGGTAGGAACGGTGCTACACGGACAGTCAGATTAGTACGAGGTCCGGCATACTCTAAGGTATGAACAAGAGCGCCGGTGCGAGAACTGTAGCTGAAGCGCGACATTCTCTGCTTTGGCTGACTCGAATTTGTATTTAATCGGTGAGTATCGCAGGGTCAGGAACTCGACAGCGACAATTTCTTGCCTGTTAAGTTGACTGTCTGCAATCACTCATCCAACAACGACCCCTCGCGTAATGCTTGGGAGATAAAGATTGCTGAAGCCCATTTCTCGGAGAAAGCCAAAGCGAACGGCCAAGAAAATTGTAGGGTTGATTCAGGCAACATATTTTTCAGAGGGAAGAATCAATCCGATTCTTCATCTCCAACACCTCGGGCATCGTCTCTCAGTTCGCAAGCTGTGTTTCAAGCCTGAATAACGGAGGGAGATGCCAAAGAGAGATCGAGCTGACAGGTTCTCTGTATTTCACTTGACGTTCATGGGACGTGATCAAGAGTTCCTGTCCAGCGAGAGGACCACGAACAATCTGCAAAAGGACTCGGAGCCGGAATCTCTAAGTCCATAGTCGAGATACTCAGGGAGGATCGACATACGTGGCGGCCATTGTTGCGGCTGGCTGTTGATCGTGCACGACGGTTAGTATTGGCGTTACCGTGGATGGGATGAAAGAAGAGAAACGCCGGAGCTGAAGAACGCCAGTTTTTTTTTTCTCAACCTTTGCGCTGGGTGGGGAATGCGTGCGAAGCGGGCTTCCTCTCTTTTCATCCCACCAATCCCACCAAATCCCAGCTAGGGTAGGGTTTTTGTGCGGTCCACACAAAATCTCATACTTTTCTGCCGCAACCCACCGCTTTAGCTTCGCGCCCGCCTAATCCACACCAACGTAGCGCCCATCACGACGGTTTCGGGGAGAAAAATTGGTTCTTCATTTCCAACTGCCAGTGTCGAGAAACCAGCCCGATTCAAAATGCCTCCCAAGAGAACCCCCGCCGCCCCTAAGGAGAATATCTCCCTTGGGCCCTCCGTTCGCGATGGTATGTTTTCGCGGGATTTCGAAATTCAATTCGTCAACTCCATTATGAGCCGCGCTGCGACAATTTCTGAGATTGCCGTGCTAATTGTAATTCAATAGGCGAGCTCGTCTTTGGCGTTGCTCGTATCTTCGCCTCGTTCAACGACACCTTCGTTCACGTCACTGATCTCAGGTTCGTCCACACCATCTCAGCCACCATCACCTCCTCCTTCTCGTCCAAAAACAATCTTTTCTGTGGCGGAAATAGAGCGGACTTCATAATCTAACATGGTCAACAGTGGTCGTGAGACCATCACCCGTGTCACCGGTGGCATGAAGGTCAAGGCCGACCGTGACGAGTCCTCCCCCTACGCTGCTATGTTGGCTGCTCAGGACGTCGCTGCTCGATGCAAGGAGCTTGGCATCAACGCCCTCCACATCAAGATCCGCGCCACTGGTGGTATGTCTTCGTCCGCCCATATCACCTCAACCTCCAATCGGGAGTAGCAGAAATCTAACATGTAATCCTCAGGTAACGGTACCAAGACCCCTGGACCCGGTGCCCAGTCAGCTCTCCGTGCCCTCGCCCGTGCTGGCATGAAGATTGGCCGCATCGAGGACGTCACCCCTACCCCCTCCGACTCTACTCGCAGAAAGGGTGGTCGCCGTGGTCGTCGTCTCTGAGCGCCTTCCTGGCAATGGACTTGGCTTGGTTTGGACTGGAGTTTCGCTATCTGGTTTCTCTTTGGCGTTGAGAAAAACGAGGAGAACGGCCATAGTGCCTGGTCTCCATTCTACTGTGCTCTGTCACATCCGGTTAGCGGGTGCTTTGGCGAGCTGCTAGGTAGACGGATATGAATTCGCCGCCCGACGCAGGCCTACGAACAGTACATCAAGTTTCCACCATGCAGTGTGTTGTTTGCCCGTGAAGTACTTGCGCAGTCATAACAGAAGGTATCTACTCATCATGACCATGGTCGTCGTGTCGCGATCCATCAACTGGACGCCTATGACTCTATGAATTTCTTCTTTACGATTTCCAGCCTCGTAATCAGACCACAGATTTCGGTTTCACAAGATCTTCCCTTTTTTTTCACTTGATGCCCGGCTTGAGCGTCCACATGCCCCGTCCAGCACCACCAGTCTTGTTCAAGACTGCTACTCTGTCCAAAGCGATTTTGAATTCATCACTTTGTTTCTTCCCCGGGCAGTACGCATTGAAGTGATCCACCAGCATCTTGCTCGGAACTCGTCCCCCATGCCTACCTACAAACTCCTTGATCATAACCATAAAGTCTTTCGATCTCAGATTTTTGTCGACAGTCGGTGTACCGGTGCGAGAGTTCCCAGCGTTACCAGCATCCAGGCCTTGTCGGTTCGCCAAGTTATTCATAATGCCAGCGGAGCTTGGTCCTGCCCGACGTCTGTTGCCAGGACGTCCTCCCAGGCCAACTTCTCCAGTCCAAGTGACCGTTCCGATCGGAACGTGCCGAGCCGCCTCAGCGGCATCTTTCAGATGAGCAGCTGCTTCGCGAGCGACCCGATTCGCCTCATGCCGCAAGACACTGATATCGGCTTTGGCTCTTTGAGGTCCATTTACAATCTGGTCATGATCGTAAGCGCTATTGACCGATCGCGAGAATATACCTTCTAGCATTCGCCTCTCGTCATGGACAGATTCATCTTCGTGAAATTCTTCCATGGCTGCCACTACTTTCATCTTCTGCAGTTCGCGTGTCTCCGTGTCGTCATCTCCTGTCCTGGCGCTAGCAACTGGTGTCGACTTTTTGCTTTTGGCATCTCCCTCTTCGTCCGGGACCTGTATTCCAACTTCGGCGCCTTTAAACACCTCACTCCGCGAGGCGGCTGCTGTGTCACCAGCGTTGTAGGTGAATAGATCATATAGATCTGATAAGTCGTATGAGCTTCGCTGTTTGGGATCCTTGAGCACTTTGTTCGTCATGAACTGTTTGAAAATTTGGCGGTGGTAGATTTTCTCTTCAATCGTGCCCTCCGTCATGAGCCGATAGATTTTGACTGGTTTAGTTTGTCCCAACCTCCATGCTCTCTCGCGAGCCTGCAAATCCGTGGACGGATTCCAGTCTGGGTCAAAGATGATGATTCGATCAGCGCCAGTCAGGTTCGTTCCCAACCCACCAGTACGGGTAGTCATAAGGAAAACATGAATTGACGGATCAGTGTTAAAACTGTCGATCATTGGTTGTCGTCGGTCAACTGGGGTTTCCCCATCCATCCGGACGTAGGTAATATTGCAGTCGCGCATGCACTTTTCGACGATGTTAAGCATGAGCTTTCCCTGGGAGAAGAGCAATGTCTTGTGGCCGTTAGGAATCATCACTTTTTGCAACAAGTCCTTGGTAAGCTGAAGCTTCGCTGACAGTTTTGGGCTACCGAAATTATACCCAGGCTTGCTTCCCAAGCTCTTGTCCAGTAAATCTGGGTGGTTGCAGATCTTACGCAGAATATCAATTCCATAAAGCGATTGCCGTCGTTTGTTCAAGATCGCTGAACACTCGTCCGAGCCTAGAAACGTTTCGTAGGCCTTCCGCTGGCCCTCCGTCAACTTGCAAAACAAAACTTGCTCCGTCTTCTCGGGCAAATCAGCAGCCACGTCGACCTTGAGGCGCTGAAGCAGATATTCGCTTATGGTCTCCTTGAGTGCTTCAGCACACTTTTCCGCGGTCATGACCTGAAGATTGGACGCATTTGCATAACCACCTTGTCGTATAGGTATCTCGAACTGCGCGCGAAAATTGACCAAAGTACCCAATCGCATCGGATAGATGAAATCGAATAACGACCATAACTCTGTGAGGTTGTTCTGCACAGGGGTCCCGGACAGTATGACTCGGTTCGGCGTATTCAGCTCTTTGCAAGACACCGTTATTTCTGCGTTGGGATTCCTGATCTTGTGACCTTCATCAAGCACGGCATAATCCCATTCTACATGCAGAAGCTCATCGGCGTAGGTTTGCAATCCGGTGTATGTAGTCACAAGAACATGGCCATTCTTCACAACGCCTGCAACTATTTTTCGCGCGGCGTCGAGTGACTTGCTGGCAACTGGTTGGTAATGGTGAAGGTCATAGTCGTCCTCCAAACGAGGGTTCATCATGCCACTGCCAGATGAGTGCAGGATGGATACCCTCAGGGGCGGCCACCAACGATGGAATTCGCTAACCCACTGTCGGAGTAATGTGGCAGGTGCAACAATGATCACCGGTCGCCTCAGCCTATTGCTGTGATGTAATGCAGCAATGAAGGCTATTAGCTGAACAGTTTTGCCCAGTCCCATCTCATCGCCAACAATGCCGCCCACACTTTGCTTGTACAGTTCGGCGAGCCACTGCACTCCGGTTTTCTGGTACCCAAACAGAGAAGGATGAATATCGCCGGGTATCTTCAAATTGTCATCAATGTGATGATCTGGGTAGTCCGGTGATGGTTTCAGCCATTCTTCCTCATCTCCGCTTTCGACTTGGGACTGGTCATCCCCATCGTCTGTTGCTTGTCGCCGTGCTCTCCTAGCCCGGCTTCGCCTTGATATCCAGTCGCTCAATCGTCGTTTGTACAATGTCTCATCACCATCATCCAGCTTGCTGAGATCGATGCCTTCAGGTTGTTGGCCTCTCGACTTCGCCTTGGCTTTACGACGTTCTTGACGAATCAGGTCCTCCTCGTTTCCTTGCTGCGATATTGAAAAAGTTTCGAGATCCGATTCTGATGCTTCGTCGGGTTCAAAGTCTGCAGACGGACTGCGCTTTCGTTCTGTTCGCTGCTTCTTGCGCGGTCGCGGCGATGTATCGGTCTCTTCCGCAGCTTTCGATGATCTTTTCTTCCTATCTTCTACATCATCGCTGAAGCCTGGTCGTCGTAAGTTTTGGTGAGATGTTGGGCCCTCAAAGTCTTTATCGAGCTGTTCCGCTTCAGCCTCCTCTTCTGCCTCTAGTACTGTATCGGCGAGTTGTCCTTCTATGCCCTGCGGCCGAGGTCCGCCAATCTTGGCGAAGGGCGTAATCTTGCCAGTTCTGATGAGATACTCGCGATGACTCTCGCCAGGAAGCCTCTTGGACTTCTGCTGACCGGCGTCCTCCAAGTGACTTTCTTCATGTCTCTTGTCAATTCGCGTCTGGAAATCGCTGATGTCGTTTGAGACGTGCGATAGTTCAGCTTCCAGCTTTGTGATTTCTTTCTGGACATTACGAGATTGATATGGATTTTGCGATACCCGTTCTAGTCTCTTTTTCTCTTTGTCAAGCTGGGACTTCAGTTTCAGTCTGGTCAAGTTCAGTTTGTCTATGCGGTTCTGGTCTTTCTTGTCCTCAGCTTCCATGAGTGCCGCGTTTGCTTGTAAAGTAATATCTCGCTCTAAGTCGTTTTGGTCTCTGACAGTTCCTGTGAGGTTTCTCAAGGCATCTTCCTCTGACATGTTCGTCGGATCGGCTCTCGACTTCTCGCTCCCTGAACATTCTGCCACCACAGCTTCTTGGGCAGCCATGACCACATCTCGGACTAGCGTTTCACGGTTCGTCTCAGAGGCGCTATGCGGTTGCTCTGCAGCGGACTCCATGCTAGCAAAATTGCGAGACCACTCGAATATAATAGTAAATACACAGAGAGCGTCGCAGCTTCACGAGTCTCCTGAGTCAGAAGCGCGGCTACTCGATTGCTTCAGCCTCGAGTTCATGTTACTCTTGTAGTGCGTGATTGTGAAGTGTTGACGTCACTGGCGATGGATGAACGACTTGTCCCTAGGACCGAAGAAGGAAAATGAGAAAAATGACGTTTCGCAAAATTTTGCACAAGAAGCTGATCGAATGCAAGGAGTGGCTGGATGATTATTGTGTTACACTTGCTGACAGTGTTGTTCACATTACATGATGAACTTTCAGTGTGATCAGATCATCAGCGTGAACGGGAAGAAAGCGCAAGGGCGGCGGTGAGGCAGAACCTAATTGGCTTGAGCTTTAGCTTCTTTGGTGGGGACTTTCACTCCATGTTCGGCACAAGCGATTGGAACCCGCCTTGTTATGATGACATCCTGATGCCTACCCTGAAGCGGAAATAGAATCGCAAGTTCACTTGCCGACTTGCCGAGAAGCTCCGGCCAGAAGAACATTTTCGACTATAGCAAGACGAATTTCATTAAGCTTCATCATCATATTCCCAAGCCTCATGAATCCAGCAGACTCGAGCTCGATTGAAAATGCAATATTCACGTCTCTCTGACTGACCGGTCTCCGAGACATTGACAAAAATACCGTGTCGATGAAGTGTTGATGCAATTCACTATCTGGCCCAGGCCACAGCGGACATGAGAAGCGACCAGCACGTTAACACCAAGCTCTTTCAAAACGTTATCGCCGAGACTGGACAGCCATATTGTGTTATGGAAGAAGATGGCTCAATTTTGGAATACATGTTCTTGGTGGAATGCACGGGATGGAGTACATTCATCGCCGTCTAGATGACTCTTTGCTGGTTCCATGTCATGGCGCATTATCACGCAAAAGAGCTATGTATACTATGCTTCAATGAGCAGACTGGAACGTTCAAGTGCAGGTCCGGCGGCATCATTTTTATAGCGTGTCAACTCTTATCGAACAATGAGGGACGGCGGTGTGGCATGGCTTTCACCTTCATGCTACATACAAGAGAGTGACAGGTTACAAGAGCATCAGCCCAATTTACCTACCTATACGGAGGACGACTCCGAAAAACATTGCTCGAGCCAAGCCACTAGAGCTTATCAGTACGCGCTAAGATAAGGACCCCTGTCAATAGTAAATCCTAGTAAGCTGCTTTGTAGCTTTGTACATTAGTTGTGTGGCGAGTCTACACAGCTACTGTAGCG
>QEQW01000104.1:0-58421 GCA_004016085.1 Claviceps quebecensis
GTGACGACCAACGCCGCAGAGGCGGCGTTGGTAAATGGCGTCCCTGAGGTGAGCAAAGCCCCATAGAATATAGACACGCCAAGAGAGGAAGCACACCATGAGGAGAAGAAGGTGAAGAAGACACACGCGTACAAAGAAAGATTCATACGAAACACAGAAAAACGCGCCTGGGAAAAGAACACGAAGATGCAGTCATCTACGATCGAAGGAAGAAAGGAAGAAAGAGAGAGAGCACATACCCTTGATGACTCTCCGCCCTCCTCCCCGCCCCTCGAGTTCCCCCTCCCTCATAAATACCAACGTCCTCCTCTCCTCAATATCCCATCGCCCGTCTTCCCCCTCCTCCTCCCCAAGCCCATACCCAAGCCCATACCTCCTCCACACATCCACAAAGACCTTCTCCTCCACCCCCTCCCCTCTCACATCCACCCTCTCAATATCCTCCCGACACCTCCACGGCCTCCCATCCAGCACGAGATTCTCCTCCCAGCCTCGATGAAAAATGACCTCCCCGCCCGCCCACATCCTACGCGGATATTCCGCCCCAGGAGAATGATCTGGGTCGCCGCCATCGGCGCCCAGGCGGGACGGTGGAAGTAGGAGAGGGAAATAGACGAGATGGTGGCCTTGGGGGAGTTTTCGTGGCGGGGACTGGACTATGGGGGCTGAGGAGGGGTTAGGTAGATCGAGGAGGTCGTTGAGGGTCGTGGTGAGGAGGTGGGAGGGCATGGGGGTGAGATGATCGGGGATGAGCTTGTGAGGCGTGGATTGTAGATGGGGGAATGGGGGAGATGGTGAGGATGAGGATGCGTGGTCGAGGGTCGTGGATGAGGAGAATAGACGGGTCGGCAATTTGAGTCGGCGACAATAGCACGGTGAGGTGAGGGAGGGTTTGAAAAGCCTATTCATTTTGGCGGCAGTTCGCATTGAATTGGTCATGATCGAATCACATAGAGGCATCTGAATGGTGTTGGTGTTATGAGAAGGTCTGGTTACGTATTGTAATTTGTGAGCTGTGTCGGTGGTTGATTTGGTCAATTTTATATATGTACCTGCCTGACTTAGGTACCTAGGTAGGTGCATAGTAAGGTACATACCTCCTATACCTGGTAGGTACCTAATGCACCTGTGTACAAGGCCCCATATTTAGCCCAATACATGAGGTACCTCCTATTAGGTACCTAGGTATCTGTCAGACTCCGACGTTGGGGAGGGGGGCGGGACAAGACATTATGACTTGTGATGAGCTGCATTGAAGGGACAGTAAAATAGTATGAGCGACTTGGGATTGGCATGCATGTAGTGTCATTAACGCTTTACTGCGCGCCAGTCTGGAACCTCGAAGCCCATTTGCGGTTTCGGCCAACCTCTCTGAACTCCGTTTTTAAACAAAATTAGAAATATTCATAGGCGCTGGATGTCAGTAGAGTCTCTATGAAAAGCCTCCACTCCTTCAATCAAGTCAAGCGTAACTTGTATTGTCCAGGTACATGTGATATCTTTTCCTTGAACATCCAGATACCGAACTTTTCCTTTCCTTGCCAAGATAACTCCTCTTCCCTATCTCTTCATTGATTATTCCCGTATCATTGTCGGCGGGGCCGAGATAAACCAGATTCTTCATGTGAGTTTCTGTTTCTGTAGCATAGTTGGCCACTCTTAACCAAGAAAATTGGTTGACGAGGTGACATTGTTCTTGGCTTCCCAGGCCTTCAGGTCACCCTTGAAATTTTTGAGAGCAGCAGATAAGCCGAACTGGGAGTTAATGCCCTCGACTCGGTGAGTAGAGTTGATATTCTTGACCAGAGTAATTTGGAAGCAGGTGGCGCCGCCTTGTCGGGAGACGATGGTGGAGGAAGCAAGGAAGTACTCCCAGATCTAATTTACAGTAAGTTGTCATGTCAGCAATGAAATCGTCGACATAGTCAAGATCATCTGTTGGATGCATGCATTCGTTCATTCACTTACTCGGTACCATCGCTTGCCATACTTGGCCTCGACCTTTTCACGGTTTCCGATCCAGTTTCGGTACCATCTCCACAAGGTGGCAGAATAGTGAACGCCAATGGTATCAACGTTCTTGATCTCGAAGCCGGCGCCCTCCAACTTGTCAATGACGAAGCCTAGCGGGGTTGATGCATCGGCACCGGGAAAGATGTACTTGTTCATGAAGAGACCCCAGACGAGATCTTCATACTGCCACGGCTTTCGGAGACCGGCAATTTGCAGGAAAAAGACACCATCGTCATCAAGCATGTCGTACACTTGAGTCAAAAAGCGGGAAAAGTGGCGGACACCAACATGCTCGGCCATCTCCAGACAGGTAATCTTGTTGTAGAGACCCTCAGGGACGGGGATGTCGCGGTAGTCCATGCAAAGAATTTTACTCTGCTCCTCGGTTACACCAACCTTGCGCATGGCGCTGTTGCCCCAGGCGGTCTGGTTACGACCCAGGGTGATTCCGGTGACGTGGGCGCCGTAGTTTTCGCTGGCGAAGCGGGCAAGAGTACCCCAACCGCAGCCAATGTCCAGCATCCTTTCGCCCGACTTCAAACCAATCTTCTCGCATACGATAGCCAGCTTGTTGTCCTGGAGCTGCTCCAGAGTCTCCTCCTTGTTAATATCGGAAATAACACCGGACGTGTAGATCATGCGTGGGCCGAGGAACCAGCCGTAAAAGTCATCGCCGCGGTCGTAGTGGTCTCGGACCTGTTCCTCGTCTATATTCGCGTCAGCCTCAGAAGCTACATCGCAAGTACGGAAATTCAAACAATGCCAAAGAAAAGAAGAATGGAACAAGTCAAGATTCAGGGATGAGATACCTTGAGAACGAGTGTGCATGATCAGCTCGGGAATCATGCCAGTCAAGAAAAATTTGATAAGGCTAATGGTGAAACGGAAGCTGGCCCAATCATGACGGTACTCCATCACCTCGAGGCAGTCGCCCTTGAAGTCGACGTCGCCATCGAAGTACATCTCATGGAACGTCTCGAGAGGGATCTTGTTGGAGCCACGGTACTTCGCACGGTCCGCCTCCTTCTTGAAGTCAAGGTAGAACTCAACTGGGCGACCGGGGTACTTGGCTTTCTCGTTGCGTCGCGGACTGATGGAGGAAATAACGATCCACCAGGCAGCCAGGAGAGGGAAATCAATAATGATGGCAAGGAAGATGAAAGTCTTGAAGCCACCGCCAATCTTCCACTTTACGTAGTAGGGCAGGCCAAGCAAGACGGATAGGAGAAGCTTATTGTTGAAAGAATCAGAGCCAGGACCGTCGGCCGGTAGCGGAGCATTTTTGATAGCGGGATACTTGATAGACGAGATGATTAGCAGATGCAAGTGTAAAGAGATGGGCAGCATTGCAATGCAAGATGGTGGAAGCGCAGCTCTTGGACTGTTTTTTACCTCGGTGATGCGAACACCGCATTCTCCATCCTCCTTCAATACAGGCGGTGTCGCTTTCGGAGTTTCGATAAACTCAAACTCGCTCTCGCTGCCTGTGAGGCTCGTAGGCTTGGACATGTTGGCGAGGGAGACGGCCACAGAACCGTCAATTGCCAATTGCAAGCTTCTAAAGAAAATCGCTGAAAGGAAGCTGGACGAGGAGAAGGGAGCACACAGAACTTAGAAGGGAGAAAGGTGGAGGCGATAAAGCCTCAGGCCTCCGTAAATCATCCCGTTGGTCCCCTTTTCCAATAGCGAAGTCTGCCTCCACTGTGCCGGCGCCGATGGTGCCTGTGCCTGCCTGTTTGTGCCTCGCTACGTGTCCTGTGCCTGCCCCGGCGGTCTGTCGCCCCGTCACACTCGTCTCCTATAGGCTGGGGGTGGATCACCCCTGCCACGGAAGGGAATAATGGTTCGATCAGGTCCGAAGAAGTACATAGGTATGTACATACGGACTACGGAGTACATGGCGGCTCAATGAACGTCTGGAGGCGGCGAAGTACAAATTACAATTACATTTACGAAGAACGTCCGTAGCAGCTAGGTACCTACTTGGAATGTTTGACAGTGCCACTCCATCTTTTCCACTCAGCAAGATCGCAAGAATTTTGATACATGTGTACATAGCAAATACATACTTACCTAGGTATTAAAAGGGCCAACAAAATGCGCCGCACACCGCCTCCCACTTCAAGCTCAAGAGTCAATTCTGCACATCTTCATAATCCATAGAGCGAGAGGTGCCATTTGCTCTCCATGCCACATGTCAAAAATGTATCATTACGTCTAGGATTGAGAGCATCCTGCGCTAATCACAGGAAATCGAAAGAAAGAGGATGAGACGCGTGAGCAATTTGCATCTTCTCATGCCTGAAAGAAGGCCAGTGCCTTTGCCGTCCACTCTACTTAGTTCAGCTGGAAATTGAGCCACTTGATCTGTCTATCATGAAGTTGTCGTCCTGCGGTGCTATCACCGACTGACAAGTTTGACGAAATACATATCACGATGCATAGCGACATGAGTTTGGCACTCGCAGCTGCAGGCAAGCCTTATTATTAGGAGATCAGGCAATCTCGGCGAATGTTCTGGTCCCTGTAACCGAAGAGTCTTTCAATGACTCGACCCAAGCTCACAATAATAACAATCGTCGCAAATTAGTTCAGCGTTACTAATAACTTAACACTTCCCAACTCCCGTCACAAATGTATCGAATTTGACCATACTAGCATCGCCCGCCACGAGCGCGATCCGATTGGAATGGTCCGTTTTTCGGGTTCACGGAACTCACCTGATATATGTATGTACTCGCCGCTCGGAATCGGCACAAGCGACGGTCGTGATTCGTGAGTGCACGGTGCCGGTAATGCGGCGAAGAACAGGACATCTTGACTTCTTCCTAGGAGATGTAAAGCATTTAAGTCTCGATATCTTCGTCTATCGTGAGTCGTGACTCGTCTCTTCGTCTCTCGCCAGTGCACCACCGGATCCTACGACTCCCGCGGCTGGTGCCGAGTTTAAGTGCCGGTTTAGCACCGATCTCGGGAGCAGCTGTTGTGGACCTCGCCGAGGGTGGAGTGTTAGCGGCGGTTGTCTAACAGGTATCATGCATCGCAGCAATCATGCATCATGCATGCCGCAAAGTACTCCGTACATGCCTCTATACCTGTATCGAAGTACATAAGTCTATATTACTCCGTATACTCGTGGGTGAAACCTTTTGAAAAGGACACCCACTATTCAAAAGGTTACACTCACGAGTATATCTGATGTCCTTTTCAGAAGGTTTCACCCACGAGTACATGTACGAATACTCTGTACATATATCACTAGGTATAGCTATGTAGGTGCTCTGTACAGGGCGAGTCATCACAAGAAGGTTCTGTCAACAGTCTCATTATACCTCCAACGTTTTCTCTTGAATAACGCCAGCCATCGGTATTCCAGACCTTTGTTTCTAGATGACCGATACCGATGCCAGCATTTCTGTGTCGGTGACTCCCATTTCATTGGGCATAATGATACGGTCTGTAATCGGTTGCTGCCAGTTGGCGTCACATAACTATACATCCTGTGATGTGCACCCACGAGTCACGAGCCAACTTCCACTACTCCCGAGTCCCGACTCCCGAGTCCCGACTCCCGAGTCCCGAGTTCCCTCCCGAGTCCCACCCAAACAAGGTTACACTGTACAGTCTACAGAACCCACCAAGTCGCCCCCACAACCACCTCGCAACCAACCTCGGACCAACACAAACGATCATGGATAAGTACACTTTTGCCTGCGATCCAGTTGCCAACCCAGCTTCCGTGGTAAGTGGCCCGAATTTCCGGTTCACGCTCATCAACGACATAGGTAGGTAGTACTCCGATACGAGTGGTCCGAGGATGAAATATTCGAGGATAGCGTGTCCGTTTTTGCAATTTGAATTTTGTACTCCGTACTCGCAATTTTGCCCGACCAGAGTTCTCCGTGAAGAACAGCGGCGACCAGCTTGAAATCAACACGCCCAACATGGCAACATCCATGTCAGGTATGACAAAAACTGGTTCAGCTCGAGCGGTTCTTCCACCGCCTTGATCAGCGAAGTCATCCTTTGGGGAACCGACTGGCACTATGGTTCTGTGACGAAGGATATGTAATCTTGGCGGCCCTGCCTGAACCTGAGACGGGATAGACGGCCGATGCCACATGGCCGACGGGATTCTGTCCACTCTCTGGAAGCGTCTGGCTTCTCTACCATTGACGATAGTCAGGCCATGCTATTTAACGGCGATGGGACTTTAGCGGCGCGGACGCGGAGCGATCGCCTTGATGGATTCGTGTTTTGCTACGGAAATGATTTCAAAGCAGTCATGAAGACCTTTTTCGATCTATCATCGGTCTGGGCGCCAACCTGAGCTGTCGAGATGGGCATTGGGCAATTGGTGGAGCAGACTTCATCCTTGTACTGCGGATGAATACCTGAAGCTTATGGACAAGTTTGCCGAGCAAGAGGTGCCGTTATCCGTGGCCTCGATCGATGTGGACTGGCACGAAGTAAAAGGTGACCACATACCACATGATACTTGGGAGAAGAAGCTTTTCGCTAATTCCACACGAATTTGGGAGGGCTCTCCATGATAGCGGAGTAAAGTTCACGCTGAACGACCACTCGTACGCAGGGGTTCACCATCACGAAGTTCTTTACGTCGTACGCAGGGGTTCACCATCACGAAGTTCTTTACGAGCCCATGACCAAGGCTCACGGACATGACACCTCCGATGAGGGGCTGATTTTGTTCAACCCCACAGACCCCGCGTTCATGGATGCTTATCTCAACGTTCTGCCTCGCAGTCTACTCCTTAATTAGTAAGAGAATGGAACCTGCGACTTTTGGTGGATGGACTGGCAACAAGGTCCGATTTCGCGCATTCCTGGCTTATATCCGCTTTGGTTGCTGAACTATTATCAATTCCAGGATCATGAGAACCAGAATGGCCCGGGGCAGGTGCCAGGCTACCAATTTTATTTTTTTCGCGGTACGCTGGACCGAGCAGTCATCTCTATGATCTATCCAATTGGCATCTCCGGCGACAGCATCGTGACCTGAACTTCGCACAGGTTCAAACCTGAGGCCACGGCTATAGCATCTAATATTGGATACGGATGGTGGAGCCACGATATTGGCGGCCACATGAGCGGTTCGAGAGACGACAAAATGGCAACTCGGTGGCTGCAATACGGGGTCTTCTCTCCCATCTTCAGGCCCCATTCCTCGCACAGCTAATGGACATCCAAGGAGCCGTGGAATTATAGAGGGGATTATTGCGACATCATGAAGAATTTCATGCGGCTCAGGCACCGTCTGGGGCCGTATTTGCATACATACAGTAAACTTGCAAGTTGCAACATAAAAGGCGGTGATCAGCCGCTCGTTCGCCCTTTGTACTGGGAATATCTCGCACTCGCCGAGGCGTCCGAACAACCCAAAGAGTACTACTTTGGCACGAATCTCGTAGTTGCCCCCATCGTCGAGTCACGTAGTGTGAGGACAAAATTAGCACGCGTTGATGTTTGGGTGCCTCCTGGAGTTTGTTTACTGGGTTGGTATACTCCATACAACGGGGATCGGCAAATGTAGATGTTTCGCTCTCTTGAAACGAATCACGATTCCGGTTCTCGCACCCGAGGGTTTCATCCTTCCCTTGGATGAAAAAAGATCTCCCGAAAACGGGTGTGAGAATTACCACTTGAACGTGGGGTGATTTTTGTCGTTGAAAATTGAAAAGAATGGGAAATTCGCTATTCTAGAGGACGAAGCAAACGGTGGTGGCGAGTATGATGATTCCTCCTACATTGAATCAGCCTGCACAAGTGTCAGAGACCCCAGTCATTCTAAAGTTGCCCTCGATCATCATCAACAGGGCATTCTACGCGTCTCAGCATCCACCAAGCACTGGCGCTTCAAGTTTTTGCACGTCACTGTAGGGGGTTCGCACGTGTCGCATACCTGTAACCTGTAGGTATGTACCTCATACATAGCGCATTTGTGGACGACATTATTAGCACCCGGAGTCCGGAGTCCGGACTGGTCATCCGGCCTCAACAAGATAGATTAGGTAGGTATCTAGGTATGTAGGTAGGTACATATAAGCGCGAGCGAGCACGTGGCGGTCGAGGTACCTAGGTACGGAGTGGTACGGACTCCGGAGTACATACGGAGTATGAACCCCACGTGAGCGTTGTGGAGAAGAACAGTCGCGTGACTAGCCGGTTTTTAGGCGCGCACGGATTGAATTCGGCTGCAAGGACAAGATTTTAGCCGCGGCCGTGGAAGGCAGAAAGAAAAGTTCGTTGCGAACAGAATCAGTACCTTTGTTGAGCTTGGGGCTCGATCATGAGGAGGTTGAAACTTGAGCCGGTTCTAGATTTGCTTACGGCGGATGGCAGGTGAGCGAGTGTCTGGAGGAAGTGACAGTGTCCGCAACTCGACTCCGCGGAAGTAGCGGATGCAGGGATCCATCCATTGTGTAGAGCGATGAGCGCTCAAGCGCCTGGCGTCCGGCAGTCTACTCCGTAGGTACCTATGTACCTACTAACAATGGTGGATATGTGTAGGATCGACAGAGTCCACTAATTCAGTTTCATGCATGATATGTAAATCTACTCCGTAGGCCACGTGAACCGAAGCTTGTATTATAGGGGCAAGCAAGATTTAGTAAGCACCTCTCTCATGATGCTTGACCGCAAATGCACCATTTGCATTGTAACTTTGTTGGAAGGGCCTTGCAAACACGAAGTAAAAGGACAGAGAGAGCAAAAGACAGAAGGAGAAAAAAGAGGACGGAAAAGAACAGATCACAGCTCTACCAATGATACATGCAATGTTAATTATGTTATTGACGTTACTATTCGTTCGTCATTGAGACTACATACAAGATCGGATACATATTAGGTCCCGTCAAAATATCGAACTCTGCTCCAGAACGGCCCAGCATCACCGTCGACTTTCTCTGCCGTTCTATCGGGCTGTAACGCGCTCATGTCAAGCTGAAACAAAGTTACGTCTCTGCTCTTGAAAAAGGGACAGAGAAAGTTTACTCTCCCGTCTTGGCTCTTCCTGTTGAAGCTCGTGTCAGTAGGCCCGCCCACCGTGCAACGACCGGCCCCCTCTTCCCGGTGAGTTAAATCCAACATCCGTCTTTGAATGCTAGACAGGTTTCAAGGCGTGTTGAACACGTCTACATAGCTTGTGACTCTAATCCATTTCCTCCCTTTTCGTTTTCCAGCGCTTCAAAATGGATATGCGTTTGCCAGGTGGGATATGAAACCATAGCCGAGCATGAAAGTCGCGTGGCCCCAATCTGCGCTCAAGAGGGCATTGCGTGCTGGCGCTGGAAGCTGCTCCCACGCAACTGCAGGCTGGAGACCGCCAACCTTTGATGTCCATCCTATGCGGTGAGTGCCAAATACAGCGACATCAACGTAGTACTTGCACAGAGGATGTCCGTCGTGAAACGAAATATCGCCAGCAATGTTGGTCGTCGTTTTCCAGCCGTGATGGGCGGAGACTGCGGCACCGACAATTTTGGGGTCAGGGATGGTCGGGTTATTGACCCAGATAACGGCGGCTTCCCATTCGAAGCGATGGCCTCCTTGGACGCCAGTCTCGTCCTTTGGCGCGAACCAAGTGTACATGATGCCGTAGATACCCTTGTACCAGGCGCCGCGCACGTAGACTTGGCCTACGCTGTTGGTGCAGCCGCCGCCTTCCGATCCACTTGGTTTGAGGCCGCCACTATGATGAGGAGAAAGTGTTAGTTTGAGCTGTTTTTGGTCGAAGGATTTGGTATCGACCTGCTACCTCTCCTTCTCCCTCTTCTTATCTCTTCTCGTCTATGCCTCAACAGATAGATGGCGTGCCAGTAAGTCGGGAAAGCTCACCTCCAGTTGCCATCGCTGTCGACAGCAGGGTACGGCCAACATCCAGTCCCTTCATTGTTGAAGTAAGGCTGGAAGCGCTTCATGGTGCGGCCGATGTTGTCGTTGGGCAGACTCTCTGGGATCACCCGAACTTGGTCATGTGGTATTTGCTGACCTCGACGGAAATGGACATTCGGTTGCTCATCCGGTAGTGCCGCCGCCATAAGAGGCGTCAGCAGGCATGCCAGAGAAAGGATTTGTTTGACCAGCATCGTGAAATGAACTCAAAGGAGTGAGCTGCTATGTCTGTAGTTGCTGAAAGGTTCTCTCGTTGATGAAGGGTTTGGGGAAAGCAAGGGGAAAATATTAACCCAAAACAAGAAAGGGACCGCTGGTTTTTCATAGGAATGGCGCCAGTCAAGAAATTATGTAGGACGCCAGATAGGCGATGTCGGCGCGGCGGCGCGGCGGCGGCGCGAAGGAGGAAGATAGATAGTCATGAAGCCCACGATTTCTTCCACGAGACCAAGGATGATTTGTCTCCACTCATGACCAAGATGACCCCGAGGGCAATCCGCTAACAAATCCGCAATCTGTGCCGTTTTGCCGGCCGGCGCTTGCGTGACCGATGGATCAACGTGGTAGGAGAACATATCTTGCTGAGCTCTGACTCGAGCTCTGTTTCTCAAGGCGAGGTGTTGCCGAAGATGGCTAGGAGGTGTGTACCCATGTATTCCCGACAAAGAGACTGGTGCATGCAACCGAGCTACTGTGCCAGATCTGACAGATCTGCCAAGACCTTCTCCGTACCGGAAAGCTCCACGAAATCTTGAGCTGGATGACCAATGCTTCTAGAGGATTTCTAGAGGATTGCCCGTCGGGGTCTCGGGCGTGGTAGCCAATGCCATAGTGCCGTTCGTTCATGATGAGGTTCGCTAGTCGGGGTGGCCGGCGTCGAGATTAGGTACTGTATAGGTATGTAGTATGAAGTTGGAAATCGAGAGTTCTCGACCGGCAACGCGCGTTCCATTTCCGAGATAGCCGAGTATGTTATCATGGGGGTGCCAGCATCTCGGAGTTTTTGGTCTTCATGGATCAGGCCATTTGCTCAGCTCGCCGCTCAACGGTTTCCAAATTCCCCTGCGTTGCGTTGTGCTACAGTGGGCCCCTTTCAACATTTGTCGCAGAGTTGACAGGTACCTAAGGCATGTACCTACCTTGTACATAGGTAGGTACAATGTACATACTCCGTACATACATAATCTGCTTGTAAGTTATACAACACTACGGAGTAATAAATAAGAGTACTCCGTATGTAATAATAAGGAGTCAAGGACCCTTTACTTGCACGTGGGGAGTCGATTAGCCGTAGTCAAGCCGTCTAGCCGAGTCGCACGTGTACCAACTACCAAGTGCTCGTTGCCGATGCATCATGCGCGGCATGACGAATTGAATCGTTCAAAGTTCCTTGTTCAAAGTTCCTTGCGCCGCGTCCGTCTTGATTCGTCGGCGAGTTACGGCCTTCGGCCTTGTGATATGCCGACCGCCCCGGACAGAACGGCGTGAATCAAAATTCAAAAGAGCAGCTCGTGCTCTCATTCCTGGGGCTGTTTGGGTCGTTTCATTTCGCGTCTCGAGCAGTTGCATTGTCAGAGATTATACCAATCCAAGTTCCATCCCACTTCTTACATTTTCTCCACCATGGCCGATTTCTCTCGATTTGGCGGCGTCAGCGACGAGTGGCTCGCGGCGGAGAAGGCCTGGACTTCTCCCATGCTGAGCCAAGGTCTGTCGTTCGTCGAGCTCCGCAAGGTGATGAATAAGGAGCGCGAAGAGGCCTCTACAAAGGCCATGGAGGCCTTCAAAGACCTCGTCCGCATGCAGAACCACTCCATTGCCACGCGCGATGGATCCGTCATTGAGGCTCGCAGCTATCGTCCCGTCTCGGCTGTAGATGAAGACCGGCTCCCGGTGTTCTTGTATCTCCATGGCGGCGGCTTTCTCACGGGCTCGCTTGATACTGATGACGCCACGTGCTCTCAAATCTGCACCCGCGCCTCCGTCGTCGTCTTGCACGTCAATTATCGCCACACGCCCGAGCATGTCTATCCCACCGCGTGGGACGATGCCGAAGATGGCTTCGTATGGTTGCACCAGAACATTGGGCTCCTTGGGGGCCATCCCGATAAGGTCATCGTGGGAGGTATCTCGGCCGGCGCTCAGCTAACGGCGTCGCTCGTCCTGGGAAAGAACATGGGAAAAGTTCTGTCCGAGTATCCGGCCATTGCTGGTCAGGTCCTGATGATCCCTTGCCTCGTACACCTTGACGCATACGAGTCTCAGCTGGCCAAGCTCAAGGACCCTGCTCTGTCTTCGTACAAGCAGTGTCAAGATGCACCCATACTCCCCGCGAAGTCCATCCGCGTCTTCTCCGATCTTCTCCAGTTGGGTACGCCTGATCCGTCCGATCTTCGCATGTCTCCGGGGAATGCATCCGTCGAGCATGTCAGGGGATTGCCGCCCACGACATTCGGTGTCGCTGGTGTTGATCCCTTGCGAGATGAGGCTTTGTTGTACTCGGAGTTGCTGGCGGAAGCTGGGTAAGTCGCAGTGTTGAAGAGGTTTGCGGTGCGTGCTTCTTCTATGATTCGGATTTTCTCTTCTTGCTTGCTTCTTACCCCTTTTCTTTTTCTGCTTCCTTTTTTTCCCTTCTTTCTTCCCCCCTTTCTTCTCCTTCTTTCTCCCCATCATTTTCTTTTTCTCTCCGCTTCTTCTCCTCGATTTTTTGGCCTCCATTCTTTGTTAACCAGTCCGGGCAGCGTCCCTACCGATACGTACGTCTTCGAAGGCGTGCCCCATGCCTTTTCTCGCTTCCCACAGCTTAGTCAAACGAAGCGCTGGGATGCCGTCCTATCTCACAGCGTTCAGTGGTCACTGTCACGACCCAAGCAGCCAGGCGCTTCTGTCGTGAAAACTGAAGGACCTTGAAGAGCTATCATCGTCCCGTCCCGTAGGAATGTGAGTGAGGTGTGACTTGGTGGGTCGGGGTATAGTAACGCATCAAGTCCAAATAGGTAACTATACTCCGTAACATATGTTTCTTTCTTTGCAAGTTGCAACATCATGTTCATGCCAAGGTGTGGTCGTCGTTCTCCAATGCGCATGGCTGGTACCTCGTGTGCGGACCAAGTGTATCCCTGCCAGGAATGCAATAAGAGAACCTCTGCGCAGAATATCGCCACCAATGATCAATCCAGTGCCCACCTACGGAGCACTGAGAGGTAGGTACCTACGCGGTTCCGTTTGGAAAGAAGTCAGTGTTGACATTTGTCCGTTCTTTTCTGTGGGGTTTGCAGCATGCAGAAGAGTTCGTCCGTCTGGTGCGTTGCTGATGCATAGTACATACATATACATACATCCATAAAACGTTACATTCGCTGATGCCATGTGTCATGTGCAGTATAGCATTGCATACTACCTGAGTCCTGACAATGCGATTACATACATTTTTAGGTACTTGTGTACTCTACTCTATGCAACCGAAAACCCCCACATGTTTCAGCTTCCTTCTGCCGCTGCAGGATACGTGTATGGACTTTTCGCGAAGCATGCGAAGCTGTCAGCCAACTCCCATCGTGAATCCCCCAAGGCACGATGAAAACGCCAGAATAAATGACTCATTCAGGCTCTTTTGGCTCGCATTCATGTGTACACACATACATAGGTACCCAGATGAATGTGATAGTATGTGTGATGCGGGCAAAAGATGCATCAAAATGAGCTGACGTGCACGTGTCGATGCGGCGGTTAAATGACACATTGAAGATGCAGCGCCCCATTTTGACATCGATTCTGCCGTACATGGTGGGGGAGGATACCTATATCTGCCTACAGAGTAGGTATTGTAGGTACGCACAGCCTACCGGCAAGATTGACTAGGTACGAAGTCGTGCCTTGGCGTGCAGTTCTCGGACTTATGAAACAAATAGTCAGGACTTAGTATAGAGTAGGTACTCTGTACTCTGTATGGCCCTGCGACTGCCATGCCATGTCAGCTCGCAAAGTCAAGTTAGTGACAATTCCAACCCTCCTTGATCCGATCCATTGTTTTTTTGATATCGAACTTCTTACTAGCAAGCCAGCCATAGCCAAGCCATCCAAAACGATCCCGCGAAATGTTGCAGTCTCAACGAAGATGAATCCGAGGAATAGTGACGGGAACGACGGCCGCCTCACGCTGGCAGCCCCGTCGCTATGTGTGATTGTATATTTCGAATAATAACTCAGAACTTTATTAAAGTACATCTATGTATAGGTAGGCTTTCCCACAAACCTAGCTAGGTCCTAAGCGAGGCCTCGGGAGGCGCGGGTATCTACTTCATGCCACTGCATAGTACGGAGTACACATCTGGGGTATCCCCCGTTCCATTCATCCTTGCGCCCCTTCTTTCTTTCCCGCGACATGCTGCATTGGTCGAGAGAATCGGCTGCGGGAGAGATCGGCATCTGACAGATCGGCACTTACTTGTTGGCTGGCTAATTCCGTATGTACCATCAAGACTCAAGAGAGAGAGAAAGAGAGAGAGAGTGGAATATAAAAAGCCCCATACGGACGCTCCCACATGCCCTTTGAATGCGGCCCGTGGTTTCTCTTCAGCCTCTTTAACTCAAGCTTTTCTCCCTCATATCCGACGTCACCGATGACCTGATGTATCTGGTGAACTAAGACACGGTACACCGAGTGTGGTGAAATTGTACACGGTTTAACGAACAGAACCTGAAGGCTGAAACGGGCAACTCCGAAGCAAAAGAGAGAACTACTCACGGCGAAGAAAGACGGACAGACCATGGCTGACGAACAGCACCCTCCCCGAGGACAAGAGGATGCGGGGGAAAAGCCTCAGAATATCGGCCCAGCTATCGACGTCACCCGGATTGACAGCGTACACGACGATGAAGCGGCAAAGGTTTTGAACACTTACACCGGGGAGAGGGAATGGACCGACGAGGAAGAGAAAAAGTTGCGACGAAGGGTGGATAGGAGGCTGCTGCCGGTGATGTGCGTGACGTATGCGCTGCAATTCTACGACAAGAACATATTGTCACAGGCTGTAAGTGTGATCCAATCACATGTGTATATGTGTCGATGCCCATGGCCTCGTCGTATCTATCTCCTTTTCAACGGGGCGGGGGGGGGGTCTATTCTTCCCTCTTTCGGGACATGACGGAACGATTCAAGGCTTGAATGCTAATCTCAACTGCCAGGCTCTCTTCGGCCTCCGTCGTGACTTAGGCCTTGATGTGGGCGAACGCTTCTCCTGGTGTGCCTCGATCTTTTATCTGGGCTTTCTGGTCGGCGCGTACCCTGTCATGCTACTCGCGCAAAGGTATCCTGTCGAGCGGGTGGCCTCGGCTATTGTGACCCTCTGGGGTGTGTGCCTCATTTCGACGACAGCCTGCACCAATTACCAGGGGATTTTCGCACAGCGATTTTTCCTAGGCATGCTGGAGGTGGGAATCAGTCCCATGTTCATGCTGATTGTCGGTAGTTGGTACAAGAAGGATGAGCAGGCGATGCGAATGGGGTCAGTGAACAAGCAATGCGTACTTTTGCACATCATCTCTCCTTTCATCATTCCCCCCCCCCCTTTTTTTTTCTCCCGTGTTGCTCCTCGCCCTGAGAGTGTGAATGAAACAAGGCTTCTGAATTTGTCCATAAGAGGGAAAGCGATAATGCTGTTGCTGACTTTCTCCACCACAGAATCTGGCTTTGCTGCAACGGATACATCACCATGATCTCGCCGCTCATCAACTACGGCTTAGGATCGACCGACCCCAATGGATCGTCATGGCGCCTCATGTTCTACTTCGCCGGAGGCATGACCATCGTATGGGGCCTCCTCATCCTCGTCATCCTGCCATCCGATCCCATCCGGGCCAGGGGCTTCCAACCGCGTGAGCGCTACATCCTCGTCGCCCGTCTACGAACCAACAACTCAGGCATTCGGAACAAGCACTACAAGATGGCCCAGGTGGTCGAGTTGGCCACGGACCCCAAATTCTGGATCATCTTCTCCATCTCCTTTCTCTGCATGATTGCCAACGCGCCAATCTCGACGTTCGTGCCCCTCATCATCAAGGGCTTCAACTTCAGCAATCTCGAGTCACTTCTTCTACTGATACCCACGGGCGCCTGGGGCGGCACTTTCATGCTCGTCTTTAGCTACCTCGCCATGAAATATCCCGGCATCCGGACCTGGCTTGTCCTTGCCGGCCAGATCGTGTGCACCCTGGGTGCACTGCTCCTCTGGGTTCTCCCGCTGAGCCAACGGGGCGTTTTGCTCTTCGGCGCCTACATCATGTCGACTCTGGGGGGTGGATATGTCGTCCTCATGAGTCTGCAGCTCGCCAATACGGCCGGATACACGAAGCGATCTCTTGCATCCTCGGGTTTATACATCGGCTACTGCCTCGGCAACTTTGTCGGGCCCCTCTGTTTTAAGAAGGAGGATGCCCCGCGCTATGTGCCCGGCTTTATTGTCGTCGTTATTTCGTCGCTTGCGGCGGGCGCCTTGGCCGTCGTGTATCGGTATGTCTGTATGTGGGATAACAAGAGGCGTGACAAGGCGGGCACTTTGGAGGCTTTTGACCATGCCTTTGAGGATGATATGACCGACCTCACTGTGAGTATTCACATGTTTTTTCTGTGATGTGTTTCTTTCGTCTTTTGCGATTTCCTTTGGGAGCAGTCAGGAAGACATCGACACCCTGCTAACGTAGCGCATAGAACCCGCAATTCCGATACGTTTTATAAGACAGTCTCGGCCTCTGTGCTATTTCAACAAGCGCCTTTGAGTGGCTGCCGCATTGCGGAGTGGGTGAAATACTCGCCAAGACTATACAATTGAGAAAGACTTTTTTTTTAACAAGGCAACGAATTCATCGAGACAGAAGATACTGTTCAATGAGAATGTATCATGGAATGGTGTCCAGGGACTGTTACCTCTGCAAACCATGAAACGCGTCATACAATCGCGTTGGAGTCAGGGTGCCCGCGAACCGCAAAAGGTGGCAAGATTATTCTTCGCGAGGGTAATGTGGGACCGCCAAAGGGGTAAATTTTCAGAACTCGGTACCTGGAATATACCCGAAGTGAGTCTATGCGACTGAAATCTTTACAAAGAGAAAAGCGTGTGCAGAGAGGCTTGTATGTATCTAGATTCTGTTGTGTCTGCTACACTAGGAAGAAGGATGGAGATGAAAGGGGGCTGGCGTTGAGACCATCATGAGGCGCGGATCTGACATCATCTGAGTCTGCGACTTGTACCTAATAAGAACGGCGTGTGGCCGCCCATACGCACGCGCATGTGGACGGACGTTCTTCGCATACGTCGAAGAACTGGCGCAATGTGCTGGCTGCCATTCGTAATTTTTGGTACATACCGAGGATCTCTATGGAGTAATAATGCGCCGCAATATAGGTACCTATGTATGTATGTGCGCCAGATGAAAACGTTCGTGTACATATGTACATATGTATGTACTTCCCAAGTCCTGCACGTGCGGATCGTCAAGTTCGGTTTGGACAAGGCCAGGACGGGACAGGTACGCCGCACACGGGTACCTAATACGGTAGCCGGCACAACGCGGAGATTTCACATGTGACCGGCCGTTCCGGCCCGAGCAGGAGAAACCAATTGGCAATCAATGAGAAAACTTGAGACGAGGTTCGGGAACGGGGTTCGGGAACGGGACATGCACCGCATTATTTCCATGTCATCTAACGTTACGTTTGGTGAACAATATAACTCCCCACGATACATCCATGCTATCATATTCAACATGTAAGGAATCATGGAATCGTAACATAAGAGGTAGATACTTCAAGTTTCCCCGAAGAAATAGCAACTCCCCACATCACAGCTTCGCCTTCGGGCCCCTCCCATCGCTCCCATCGCCCTCCTCCCTCTTCACCTGATCTTTCAACACTCTTCTCAAAATCTTGCCACTCGCCGATTTAGGAATCTCCTTCACGAAGCGCAGGCCCCCTCGGAGTCTCTTCGGCGGACTGACCCTCTCGGCTAACCACTCCGTAATCTCTTGCGCCAGCTGCTCCGTCTCTTGGACGTCGGGGCGAACAACCACGTATGCGCGTGGTACTTCGGTGTGCTGCTCGTTGTTCCAGACGCCAATGACGCATACGTCGTTGATGTCTTGGCGGGCGAGGAGCTTGGCTTCGAGTTCGGCGGGGGGGACTTGAAAGCCCTCTGTTTGAGGAGAGTGTGAGTAACAGGTACATAGGTAGGTAGATTTATTTTCCTTGTCGCGCCCTTCTGCCTTTTTAAAACAAAAGCGGGTTTATTTTCTTTTCCTTGCAATGGGAAAATGTTTCCCAACAAAAGACGCATTTCGAAACGTACTGTATTTTATGAGCTCCTTGATGCGGTCGGTGATGTAGAAGTGACCCCGTTTGCACGCGTATCCAACATCGCCGGTCCTGTACCACCCGTCATCGGTAAAAGTTTCATCCTTTAAGTCTGGCCGATTCCAGTACCCGTGGAAGACATTGGGGCCCTTGAGAAGAATTTCACCAGCCTGACGATAGCGGTATTAGTATATTGCGCTGAGCTTCACTTGCACGAGAAAGACATGAGAAGACTTACCTCCCCTCGTGGCAGCTCTTTGCCATCCAAGTCCACAATCTTAGCTTCCATAAGAGGTAACAGGCGTCCAACCGAGCCCTGAAACTTCCACCACTCGTCAGGGAGCTGCGTGTGCGTAATGGGGCTCGTCTCCGACAGCCCGTAGCCTTGCTTGACACCAACGCTGAGGCGATTCCAGACGGCTTCTACGAGGTCAACACCCAGCGGCGCGGCGCCCGAGTTGACCCATCGCAATGACTTCATGTCGTACTTGTCCACGACCGGGTGTTTGCCCAGAGCGAGGACGATCGGTGGTGGGACATACAAGAAGGTGAGGCCGTGCTTCTCAATCAGTTTGCAGGCCTTTTCGATGTCGAATTTGGGGAGGACGACCATGCGGCATCCAGTATTCATGGTGATATTGAGTGCCACAGAGAGGCCCTTTGCAAGAAAATGTTAGTAAGAATCTTCGTCATCTCTTCTTTTTCGACACCTCATCATGGTGTTATAGCGCAGTAAAAATTCAGCGCTGCCTTTCAAATGACTGCATCGTACGTACGTAGATGTGAAAGAACGGCAAGACGCCCAACTGGCTATCAGAATCCCAACTCAAAAATTTGGGGTCGACGCGGGAAGATTGGTACGCATTAGCAACGAGATTGTAATGTGTGAGCATGACGCCCTTGGGAAGACCGGTCGTGCCCTATGAATGAATGCATGGTCAGTGATTATGATTTCTCCTCAACAAGCTTTAGAGCTCGAAGATCCAAGCTTCTGAAAAAGCCAATTGAAACTTACAGAACTGTACACCAAGTAAGCCAAGTCCTTCTTGGGATCCACGACCGTTTTTCTGGGCTGCATCCAAGCTTCCTTGGCTGTCACATCTCTCCAATGGCGATACTTTCCAGATGTATCTTTGCCGTCTCCCATGAGCATGACCCTGTCGAGAGGTATACCAGCCTTTTGCGCAGCTTCCGCAGCCTTGTTCAGAAACGGCGCCTGTGTCACCAATGCCGCTGCTTTGGAGTCGCTGAGCTGTCGCGCCAGCTCATCGACAGTGTAGGTTGGGTTAGCAGGACTGGCGACGCCACCGGCCCAATGAAGCCCATACGTAAGGATGGGGGTGTCGATACAGTTCGGGGTGAAGAAGGCAAGGACGTCACCCTTTTGCCAGTTGAAGTTGTGCTTGAGGCCTTTTCCGAATTGGACAGAGCTTTCTTTGACATCATGGTATGTGTATGAGTGGTCGGTGTCGCCGTCGATAAAGAGGACTGTTTTTCGAGGTGAGATGAGTTTCTGAGTCTTTATTTTGCGCCAGATGTAACCAGAAAAAAATGCGAGACAAAGGGAAAGAAACACACAGGATTCAGCTGGGCTCTAAAGTTCCCTAGACTCAATGGATAGGCCAGTGGACAGCATGAAGAGATGACGAACCATGATCTGGTGGATACTCCTTAGGTGTCGCGAAATACATGGTCCAGATGTCAATGACGGGAACATCCACGGTCCATTCTGAAGTGATAGGCATCTTGAAAAGCTGTCTGGATAAGGTCGATTAAGAGAACAGAGAGGCAATGTACAGAGAATCAAGGCAGCAATTGACTTCGCGACAAGAGGCCAGAGGTTTGGCGGAATTTGGTTTGGACCGGGATCGGGATCTAGAGGGATATTTAATTCTCAACAAGTCCGAAGGAGGTTTGAATCAATAGCCGCGGCGCAGCCGAGTCTTCCCTGCCTTGCCCAATATATTCGTGTTGTCCGCCCGCCACGCGCAGGACCGAGGGGTGCAAATAGGTACTTCCGTTAGGTAGGTAGGTATAAAGCATTTGGCATACCTACAAGGTATGTATGTACCTTATTACCGGCGGTACGGCGAGCTGGAGATGCGAGGCATTCCGACGAAAACGCCACTGAGAAGGGACCCCCGCGGGATGAGACAGAAGCATGGGTCATGGCGCATTTTAGTTTCTGGGGTTGCTGGCGGTCACCCCGCGTTCCATTCTGTATGTAATAGGTAGGTAAATTATAAAAGGCACCATCATGGGCCGAGGTCCAAGTTTAGGTAGCTCAGCGTCTCCTTTCTCTCCACACAACTCCATTGTGTTACGCCAAGTCGCCGCCAACTCGGGGCCTATCCTCGGCTCGAGATGGCATTGAGGACCCGGGATGACGTCAGGCACTGGAGCGAGTGAGGCAAGGTGTGTGCACTGTGTACTGTGCATTTTTAAGAGAGCTTTTTCTGAAGGCAAATAGCTTGGTTTACTGGGCACCGATTGACGAGAACTTGAATCTCGTCATTAGAGTTTTACCCGCTTCTAGTATCTAGTTGTTTGTATTTCTTGAGTTGTCTATTGTAATAGGTACCTAAGTTACCTTTCTACAGGTCTAGACGGATCCGCCGTCGCAGCCAGTAGGCGTCCTGAACTTCTCTTGGTCGTAGCACGTCTTCCAGAGCACATCACGCATCTCCTGAAATACTTGCTCTACTGCATCAACAGCCCAGATCACATCGAGGTGCTCGTACTCTTCGACTACTTTGCTGTGTATCAACCTCACATGCGGCTCTCGTCCTTTCTCAAACCGCCTCAACAGACGTCTACCGTCGACGAGTTGATCTTTGCCACATATCCATATGGCAAATGGGGGAACTTGATCGTTGTACCACGCTGATCCTGCTAGCACAAGGTTACGCCTTTCGGATGATTCGTATCTATTGGCACGCTTAGAGGCTGTGCTACCATCCGCGGTATCAGTACTAATCTCGATTTTCGTATCCGTGTCAATGCCATCCTCTTCTTCTTCGTACTGCGCCATCTCCTTTGTCAAGAGAATACATCCGTGGCTGGCGAATCCTCCTTTTCCCAACCACCACCGCATGGTCTCGGAGCTTACATAAACGGGTGCAAATTGAAAGAGTCTGTTCCTTAGTCCTCGGTCCCATCGCAAGTCAGACCAATCGAACAGAAAAGAAAACACTGTGTAGCTGAGCCAACCGTACAAACGAGGATTCAGACATGAGTGCATCTGCATCATGAGCGGAATGAAGGCGTGCATCCCAAACACGAGATGATACGTAAAAGGCGAGAGCTTGTTCATCAGTCGAAAGTAGTATCGGTTGACAAGTGGGCCAGCATACGCAGCTGGAGCCAGTGCACAGAATACCGTGAGCTTCTCTCCCAGTTCAGGCCGTTGATTCTTGGATAGAGCAATTAGTGTCTGAGCTGTGCCTTGCGAATGGCAGATGAGACCAAGCTTATGAGATTCTGTTTCCGCAAGAACCTGATCAGTCAACGCCGGAAGATCATAGAGCCCCATATGCTGGATCGTCCAAGACCACATTCGAGGATCCGAATACTTCAAACTCGCATGTCTGGGGCTGTATCCGCATCGATTGTTGCCCAGCCAAACGTCGAAACCAGACTTGCAGAGCCAAAATGCCAATGAATCGTCATCGTTGGAGCAATATGCTCCAGAGCTTTGCAAAAGGCCATGGATCAGTAGTACCGGGAACTTCGGTTTCTGCTTGTTTGGTCTGAGTATTTTCCTAGGGCTCTTGGCGCGTCGTGTTTTATCGCTGGCCTCTTCTTCTGCATCGTGAAAGATGTAGTCTCTTGGATCGTACACATGCCATAGTTCAATGAGGAAACCGTCCTCTGTGCGGACCAGAAAAACATCGACGTCGAGACCCACGCGCCTCGCATAATGGCCAACATCACAAACTATGTGATCCTTGCCACCTTCTGTGGGAATGAAGTCTTCCGCAGTGCCCTCCAAGTCACCCCCAATTCTCGCAGCAGAGTTTCTGTGCTCCCACTCTTTCTGTTTATGCCGTCGGGCCTCGGCTCTTCGGCGTTCCTCTTCATAGTGCGGCCGCAGCGTTTTCGTATCTCTCAGTGTCAGGGAATATAGGAGCTTCTTTGCCAATGATCTCGGTATTTTTGTGACAATGGAAGCAATCAGAAGAAACCCTAGAAATGACAAGCTCAAAAAGAAGGCCGTGGTTCGAAAGAAAAGAGCTTTCACAGCTGACAGTAATGATGGTGGGCCGTGGCTTGGTAAATCTGGGAAGAGAAGACGAGCAATTGCCTCGACCTGGGCGTCGTTTTCTTGATATTCGTCGGGGCGCAGCGTTGATTTTTTACCTTCTGCGTCTAATTCCGGCAACTTGGATCGAGATTTGGTTTCGTAAATAATTTCGTCCGCAATATTGACTTTCTTCTCGGGGTCTATTTCTGGGACACGAGTACCAGGCTGGGAAAATTCCGACGTAGTGACAGCATGGTGAGTATCACAAGCATTTTGAGACACAGCTTCGACAGTAACGGTCGAAGCAACGGTAGTGTCCGCTATTGACCGCGGCATATCGTCAGCAGCCTTTCACAGAATCACGGTCTCGTGTCTGTTGTCATCTCAGTCGTAGCTGATCAAGCATCACTTGTAGCCTTCGTTCATCAATATCAGAGCATATAAATATTAGGTCGTGTATGTTCGTTCCAGGACCCAAGGCTTTAGGACGAGATTTACCGGGGTCACGCGATAGAAACAAGAGAGCGACTAGGTGCAGCGACGATGCCAAAATAACGACTTGAGGCTGTGTAAAAGATGGTAGTAAGTCAAGCCATAGAAGGCAGATCGGCCTCTTGCGCTAAGTCGCGTACTATCGTGAAGGAAAGAGATCAAAGAAAGGAGTTCTCAGCTGGTGTATATTTGTGTGAACTGCCCATTTGATGAAGCCTGGCGCCACGCGTTCAAGTTAGAACTTAGCGCCGCGGGGGCGCACTGCCCCTGAATCAAAGGCCGGGCGAGCATGTGAATTATGCACGCTGACGAAGGCACGACAGACAATGACGAACTCACGAGCACCTCGGAGTCGTCAAACATGGAAACGCGTTGCTAAGGTGTGAGTGGGTGGAGAAAAGGAGACTTCGTGAGAGAGGTACATTGTAGTACCTAATAGGGCCATTCAATTGATGCTGTCTCTTGCTACACAATGAGGTAGGTACTGTACCTGCCTCCTATGTACTTGCGGGCGATTCAATCATCCCCTCTTATTTACCTTATTATTTAGGTAGGTTAAGGTATAGGGGGGGATGAAATTGAATCGCCCGCCAGTAATGGCAACACGGGGAAGTGGAGATGAGATTCGTTGTTGGAAGTTTTGGTGTCGCAATCAACTCCGTGTCGTACGTGTGTCCACTGTCACGGTGTGCACTGTGTCACGGTGTGTGGGGTCAATCGCACAGCCGAGGCCTGCCAACCTTAAGTCGAGCCAAGCCAATCCCGGCATGCAACTGGTCCGCGGTCAAGACTGATGAAGCTTGACTTGCTCTCCCTTTTGAACCTTGATGAGACCTGTTGCCACGCAAAGCTCGCCATCATCCCGAGCAGCTTGACGAGCTGACTCAAGCCTCACGACAATTATCGCAAGTTCCAGGCTTCTCTTGCTTTGCAGAAACGAGACGCAGCATTTGTAATCGGCGTTCATTGCCCGCTCGCCATGAGCTGCTGGCAGTGGGGTGCTCCGGCCATCGTCACCGCTCTACATACCCGTGCTGTTGGTCAACTCGTTTCATCTCCGCGAAATCGATGAGATGGTCGTAACGGACAGCCTCGGGTTACCGGCACACGGTAGATCGACCCGGCGACGGCGAGAAGATAAGCCACCGATCTCGGCCAGACTCATTCTCGACCATTCTGTCAAAGGCGATGTTGGCATTGCCTCAGACAACATCATCGCGGACCTGCTGCCTCACATCCAAGAACGTATGTTGGCGGTTCGACGGGCAGACCTCCTCCTGCAGATTGCCCCTTCCGGCTGTTATTCTAACGATCCTGGGTAATCAGATGGCGTCAACGAAGACCACTCAGACGATATATGCCACGTCGCGCTTGCTCCCTGGGCACCAAATTCTGCGCCAGCCGAGACAACTTGGTCGATAGTCCCCGTGAAACGATCAGCTTCCTTAGGCAACTCTACCATACGATTCTCCCCGTCCTCCGCAGCCCTGCAGAGTTTTGCAGTAGTGTTGCAGGAGATCGCTCCATCTAAGCTCTCCAGTCACAGCCGAAGCGGAATAGAAATACTGGTTCTGGACGTTGCGCCTCTGCCTCTCGAAACAGTCTTTGTTAGTCTGGAAAGCGATTCGACGAAGCGACTGGAAAATGGCGAGGGAACGTTCTTCAAAGATCACCCGTCTGGCCCCCGTGGCAAGGATGTGGCCAGGATGACCGCGGATGAGCGGTTGACTTCTGCCATACGGAATTCACTCAGCGGCCTAAATATCGTACATGCTGGGGATTTGTTTGCCCTGCCATTAGCACCCCATCCTGTCACTCATGTTCCACCCAACCCTGGCAAGATCATGCTATGTGAGCCTGTTTCGCAGGGCATTCTTAGCGACTCTACAAAAATTGTGCTGTTGCGGGGACGACACAAGAAGCGCAGCAGACGACCTACTGCGATGACTTCGAGTCATCGACTGAATGGGGTTGGTGATGACGACGACGTGAACACTGATCAGTTCTACTCGGCTGCCGAAGAGCGTTATCGAACCGACGCGCCAGTTGACGAAACTGTCTCCGAAACAGAGACAGATGTGTCTGCCACTGAGCAAGAAGAGGATATATCTGATGATTCAATGGACGAAATGATATGTCTAGAAGCACCCACTCTACCGACGACGAATATCAGTGGTGTCGGTACAATACAGCCTGGATCACCAATGACCATAGGCACCTTGCGCGGAAGGAAAGCAACCGGAGCTGCAACACCTGGTTCTGTGTTTTCGAACTTCACTTCGGCTACAGTCAAGCCAGATCGATCTAGAGGACGTCTTTTCAAGGCCCATGGGCTCAAACAGCCCATTCCCTGTGACGTTCTCCACCCGAAGCCCTCGGAGGAGGAGGATGAGGAAGCTAGAATATACGTCGAAATGAGCTCGCTACCCAAGCTGGGGTGCTTTTCTGGAGATTGGGCTCGGATTGAAGTTGCCGAAGAGCCACCGGCCAACGGATTCGGTGCTTTTGGCCTGGGCAGTCTCGGCACCGCAGAGATCGAGGCCTCAAACTGGCGGCCAGTGCGAGTCTACGGCCTGCCGGAGGGCTATTCTCAACGGCCTGTGACTCGTATATCAAGCTCGCGGGCGATCGATCGGAAGATGTCCTTTTTTGAGTCACAGTTGCAAAGGCCCACATGCCCGGCAGCATATGCATCCCCGATTCTACTTGCTAATCTCGATGGAGCTACTTACTTGCGTGTATCGGCGCTCAAGAAGCCTTCATATGCGGGAAAGGGCACCCTACCTCGCTTCGCCAGTGCTTCTCATCCCCCTTACGCAAAAGACATTGCTATTCATCATATCCGCACACCCATCTCGTGTCAACGAGCATACCAGACTGCCGTACTAGGTGGGTTGAAGAGGTATTTTGCTCGAAAGATTCGCCTCGTTCGACGTGGTGATTTGATTGCTATGCCTGTTGATGCTCAATTAGGTAGACTTCTTCAGGAAACAATTGGGGCTGGCGGCTCGGAGGTCGACGATGTGATGGCGCTGACAGCTGACGATAGCCGGCTTGGACAGGCCTCGTCTCGTATTGACGGCGTGGCTTGGTTCAAAGTTGGCCATATTCAAATTCAAGCAGCCGACGAAGATGAGGATGGAACCGCCGAGACATTCTGGGGATCGGTTGCCTGTATCGATAGCTCGACGGTCGGGATGCACGGATCCGGCTTTGAGACAAGCCGTATTCCTGGTGTCATTCAAAGCAGTTGGCCATACTACCTGGGGTTGAAGAAGCCTCCAACGCGATCACCGTTGGACTCAACAGAACCTAGTGCTGCGCTGGATACAAACACAAACGAGAAATTCGTGTCACCTCTACGGCGGAAATTGCGACAACTAGTCGCCGCGGCCACGAGTCCGAGAGCGATGCACCTCAAGATGCCGGCAGTCGCAATCTTGCTGACTTCCACGCACCGTAACATTGGAAAAACCACTCTGGCATCGGCTGTGTGCGCAGACATTGGCCTGCACACCTATTGTATCGATGCCTACGAACTGCTTAGCGAAGGTGGAGGGAGCGGTAATGATGTGAAAACAGAAGGTCTTCTCAGGACTCGTGCCGAACGAGCCATCAGCTGCGGGCCAGACTGTTGTGCTTTGTTGATTCAACATGTGGAGGCTCTCTCCGCAGACCGCATCGAAACTACCATACGAGACATCCTGGAGGACAGCAGGGTTCTCATCGCTACCACAAACGAAGTTGACCAGGTGCCAGACGGCGTGAGAGCCTTGTTTACGCATGAACTGGAAATGGGTGCGCCGGACGAATCTGAGCGTGAAGCAATCCTAAAGACTATCATCAACGATCGCGGTTTCACGCTCGAGCCTTCCATCGATCTGAATTCGATAGCCCTCAAGACGGCAGCCTTGGTCGCTGGCGATTTGGTCGACGTAGTGGATCGGGCTTCATTGGCCCAGCGCACTCGGTTGGAAAATCTTTCGGCCAAGCATGCGAGCCCATTTGGTGGCATGGTCACGGTGCGCGACATTCAAGTTGCAGGCGGGCCATTCGCTCGATCCCTCACTGCCTCGGACTTTGAAGTAGCCGTCGAAGCCGCCCGAAAGAACTTCTCTGCCTCTATCGGAGCCCCCAAAATCCCTAACGTCACGTGGGATGATGTTGGCGGTCTAGGCAACGTCAAGGATGCCATCACCGAAACAATCCAGCTTCCCCTCGAGCGCCCCGAGCTGTTCGCAAAGGGTATGAAGAAAAGGTCCGGTATTCTGTTCTACGGGCCGCCTGGTACTGGAAAGACGCTCTTGGCCAAAGCCATCGCCACGGAATACTGCCTCAACTTCTTCAGCGTCAAGGGACCTGAGCTGCTCAACATGTACATTGGAGAATCAGAAGCCAATGTTCGTCGGGTGTTTCAGCGTGCGAGGGATGCGCGTCCTTGTGTTGTCTTCTTCGATGAGCTGGACTCTGTCGCTCCCAAGCGCGGCAATCAAGGTGACAGCGGCGGTGTCATGGACCGCATCGTCTCTCAGCTCCTTGCTGAACTTGATGGCATGTCAGGCGGAGAGGACGACGCAGGTGGCGTCTTTGTGGTCGGAGCTACCAATCGTCCTGATCTTCTGGATCCTGCTCTGCTGCGACCTGGTCGCTTTGACAAGATGCTGTACTTGGGCGTGTCAGATACTCATGACAAGCAGCAAACCATTTTGGAAGCACTCACTCGAAAGTACGTTTTCCCCTTCTTCCTATTCTGCGTCTTTTTTTTTGTCTTCGGCAAACATCCCCCTGCAGTTTCCTTTGCATGATCTGGACATGTACCTAACAATTACGCCTCTTTCCAGATTCACCCTCGATCCGTCCCTCTCCCTCCGCAACGTCGCCCACCGCCTCCCTCTGACTTACACCGGCGCCGATTTCTATGCTCTATGCAGCGACGCTATGCTCAAGGCTGTCACGCGGCAATCCTCGGCCGTAGATGCCAAAATTAAGGCCATCAACGCCCAGCGTACGGACAAGTCTCCCATCTCAACTGCCTACTTCTTTGACCACTTCGCCGCGGAGCAAGACACGCATGTGGTGGTCACTGAAGATGACTTCATGGCTGCGCACGAGGAGCTCATACCGAGTGTGAGCGCCGGTGAGTTGGCGCATTACGAGAAGGTGCGCGCCACGTTTGAGGGTACTCGGGATAAGGGGCCCTCTAGCACGGTTGGTGGTGGCGCTGCTGCTACTTTGCAAGGCGGACCGTCGTTGCCTTTAGCGTCTAGTAGCAGACCCAAGATGACGACGGCTGTTTCTAGGGGTAAAGGCAAGGGCAAGGGAAAGGCTACGGCTGTTGCTGCTGACACGGACGGGGATGATGAAAACTCTGCGCGTGAGATGGATGCGGCTGGCGCGGTGAATGGGCGTTCCGCTGGGAAAGGTAAAGCTGTGATGGGGTTTCAAGATGGCATAACGGATGGAGATGATGAGGGGTTGTATTAGGATGTTGAGCAAATGATGATTTGATGAGCGGGCTATATAGCATGTTGTACTGGCGGCGGGTGACTTTGATACTACCTAATACTGATGTGAAGAACAGTCGGTGTCGTATCTGAACAACATGTGTAGGTATGTACATATTATGTCTTGTATGATGTATGTATGTATGTATGTATACATGTTGAAACTATGTCTTCCCCCTGGCTAGGTGAAATTCTGTCTTGAGTATATATGTACTGACTCGCCCATCGCCATGGGAATTATGAGGTATTCGAGCCCTGTTTGCCTTTTACGATTACGAATTACTGGGTCTTGGCATCTTCCGTCTTTTCCTCTCCTGTAGCTTCATCATCCTTTTTGCTTTCTGCCGTTTCGGAAGGGGGCACTGTTGTCTTCTCTTTACTACCATCCACGGCGCCATCTTTGGACTCCTCTTCCTTTTCCTCCTTCACCTTCTCCGCCTTCACCTCTTCTTTCTTCACCTCCTCCTTCCTCGCTTCCTCCTTCTTCACCTCCTCCTTATCATTTAGCTGGTCCTTCACAACCTCTCTACTGCCCTGACAGTCGTCTTCTGCCTTTACATCTTTCAGCGTGACCTTATCCTGGTCACTCTCTTTCTCCCCCCTGGATTCTCCTTGACTCACACCCTCATCCACCACTCCATCATGACTCATTGCGTCGCTGAGTGAACCAGGTCTCCATTTTCCACTCGTGGGGCTCTGGGGAATCAAACTCCCTGCATCCTTATTTTGCCAAGTACTGCTCGTTGGGGACTGAAGCCCCGCCGGCGTAGACTTCTTAGTGGCCGTGTCTTTCTTAATGTGAGAGATATCGGTATTCGACGTCGAGGCCTTGCTTGCTGATTCTGTGCCGGCGTCGCTATCCGCCTTCTTGCCGTGGACTTTCTCGCGCAGGGACTTGAGACGGAGTTCCTTGGCCTTTTGGGCGGCTTCGTCGGCAACGGATCGCATCGGCAAGGTGGTCTGGCCTTCGGCATCGGGGGTCTTCGTGCTGGTCTTGGCAGTAACTGGTGTTGAGCTAGACGATGATGGCTTTGCCTTGGCCTTGGGAAGCGATGGCGCAGGAGGCGCGGCCGGCGCGGTCTCGGATGTTGCTACGGGGGTGTTTTTCGCAACGGCGGGCTTTTCTGCTGGCTTTTGTGTCTTTTTGGGTTCGGGGGGTTTGTTGTGTATGTTGGGGATGGTGTGTTCGTCGTAGTAGATCTTGACGTGCTGTTTGAGTTCGCCGTATTCGTTCCAGTCTTCTATTTCGACAAGGTCCTACACACAAATCGTGTTAGTGTGCTCACCATAGAAAAGGAATATGAGCAGTCACTCTGTAGCTCCTCGGAAAGGGAGGGGGGATGCTTACTCCAATGACGAGGCCCTCCTGTACCAGGCCGGGAAGCTTCCTCGGGCGGCCGCCATCGTCTTTGCCAGCCCTGCGGCCCCAGAGCATGCGCGCCTTGTCATCAACGGCGATATCGACGGCTTTGAACGGTACTCTATTGGCACGCAGGATGGTCTCCAATCGTGAGGTGGCGGTGACAATGTGCGAGGATCCCGCGGTCAGGGAGGTGTAGATATAGAGTGCGGGATCTGTTGAGTACGTCGTCATGGCGGTGGTCTGCTGGGCTATTCGTTTATCCTTTATGCGCAAGGTCAGATGCTGATTTCAGAGCTCTCAGATTGTAAGTCGCTGAACAGTTCGCTGAGTGTTGGATGCTCGGTACGTTGGGTTATCGCGTTAATAACTTTAAGGAGTTGGAGTTTCTCCGTACATCAGGTACATACAACCTAGGGGCAGGTGTCCGTGTGGCGCACGGGGCGGGCCAAACCGTAAACGTCATTTGGGGGTCATGACGGGCGTTGTACTAGCCACAGCTGGGGCCACGATGCGGCCAACGAGATTGTAGAGACAAAAATAGCTGTTGACAGCTTGCCATTTGTCTTGTTGATCAGAAAGTTCAAACAAAGAATTTTCCAAAGTTTTCCAAAATCGGTGGACAAAAGCCATCGCGACAAGTCTATGAATACAATCGCAGCAGTCGACGTCATGTATGTATGTACTGTATGCAGATTACAGTACATTAGGTACATTAGGTCCCTACCTACTCCGTAACGTAATGCAGCATCATAGCGGCTTACATAAGATTGGCTCGAAACTGCCGCTGCTGTATGTACGGACCCGGCGTCTCCTAACTCGTAGGTAGATCATGAAGAGATCTGTTGTGCGGTCTCGCCGTCTCGGCGTCGGGCTAAGAAAGGCCACAGATCATCTACCTAGGTACTTACCTAGCCACCTCGCACGGTTGATGGCACGATTCATGGCACGATATAAATGGCCTGGTTCATGGAGTTGCCCAAACGACGCCCAAGGCCCTACGGAGTAGGTACAATACATACCTACCTACGGAGTACTCAATAAATCTTCCGTCCTCTCCGAGGCTCTCGCACACACACTCAGGCTCCTGGCTTTGCGACTGCTGGTTCTCTGACACGCATTCTTTCTCGGCATCTTCCCATTCCCGCTTGTCCTTAAACCACAATAGGTACAGGTTGCGCAAAAGCCGCATCAGCTACGGAGTACTCCGGTCACGGAGACAGGTAGCGCAAACGACAAGTTACCGCGCGAAAATAAACGCCGCTGGGGTAGCGTAATCTGATTGGCCACCCTCCACCGGCGACCGCTCAGGCCCCCGACTAACGGCGGGCGCGGGAGATGGAGCCTCTCCATCCAGGCACCACTTCTTGTGGCCAGTCAGAGCCCTTCCCGGCTCGTGAGCATGGAACCCTGTGAGCATCGCCCACCAATCAGGAACGGTACCTGAGCAGGCCGCCGGGTCTACCGTCTGACGCAGAGGACGCATCGCATCAACAAAGAAACCAACAATAAGAAGTCGGGTCCGTGGTCACCCAGGTTTTGTCTCGGATCGTTTCGTTCCACGCTCATTCAGTAAACTTGCAACTTACAAGCAAACAATCCATTGTCTCGCTGCACTCTGGAGTCTGCACACACACTTCTTGTTCATACCAAAACAACAAAAACGAAACCAAACCATACAACTCGCGCCTGTTCCCGCGGCGTCTCCCATCACCACTCCTTCGTTGATTAGAACCCGCCTTCATTAGCCGCTAACAACCATGCATTCCACAACCTTATTCGCAACCCTGGCCCTCGGCGCCTCCCTCGCAACAGCCAGCGAAACCGTCGTTCTCACAGCCAAAATGACCCAAGTGAAGACCATTACTCGCTGCGCGGATTCATATTCCGACTGTCCTCTGAGCAAGACCTCTGCTCTTGCGACCTCTGCTTCTTCGTCTTCTTCGTCAGTCGCCGCTGCCACTACTACGACTGCTACTGTTCCATCGTCGTCCGCTGCGCAGACGCCTGTTGTTGAGACGACGCCCACGCCCTTCGCGCATCAGACCTCCACGACTAGCTTGCTGCCAGCCTCGCACACGACGATCGAGGTTGCACCGACGGGGATGATGCCTGGTTCGGCCACGACTACGGGGCCGGTTCTTGTGCCGACGGGTGCTGCTGGGGGACTGCGTGCTCAGAATGCAGCTGCGGTGGTTGCTGTTGCGGCAGTGATTGCCATGGTCTACTAGGCCTGTTGTTGGCAGTCAAAGTCACGCCTTCTTCTGACTGATGGGCTTTTCACGCCCCTTCTCGCTTTTACACATTTTCATTTTTGACGCTACCTTGACTGCATCTCTGTTCAGATGAAATAACGTCCTTATTTTATTTCTTTTCTTGTGGTTGCTTTTTGCTCCGACATACGGCTAGGGAGCAAAGACTTTGAGGGGCATATATCCTGTTTCGGTCAAATCTCGTGGGATCAATTCCATTGACTTCATCTTTTTTTTTTTTTTAAATTCTCGACCGTCAAGGTACTGGTGCCGGGCGTCATAGTTCAGCGGCTTGTGGAGCCCTGGAAAGTTGAAACGTATGAGGGCCATTTGCACAACATGTTCCCAATTCGAGAATCGGGTACATAGATTGGGTATCTGGAAGATATGAGATCGTGCAGGGTTCACGATCTGGATGGAAGTTACCATGATGCATATACCATGATTTCACGTGTCACGCAATACCTAGCTAGGGCTCTTCTTCCATGAATAACCAGTAAATTTTGACGCTTTAATGTTCGGTCTAGATACTCAACATTTCATCATGCGGTCTCTACTCCATGACCGCTCCAAGATTGACTGGGTGTGGGAGCACGCGGATTTGTGTCAAAGAATATTCGTTTGTATCCCGATGTGTTGTCGCCGACTCGATGTTCTTCCCTATCAGGCCACATGGAATCATGCTGAGTGACCCGGACTTCCGCATGAAAAGGGAACCTCGGCATGAATCAGAATCTTGGCATGAACTGCTCCCACTCAAGAGTTCAACACTATGCAGTGTCGCTAGCGCCAAGCAACGTTGAACACATCCACGTGGTGATCAGAACAGGGCACCACAGTCACAGACAATCACGCTGAGGAGCTAGAGGGCATCAAAGTCCATCAATATGTCCTTAAATTGTGCACAGTTTTCGCGCTGAGCGAGAAGCGGCAGAGCTATGTACTTCATAGTTCAGATAGGTGGCCAATTTTGCGTACCCTATTGTCTATAGCCGGATGCTGATCCCGATCGTGCTTCTGAACCATCGTGAGTGTCATGGCCCTAGCTTTTCATATCAACATTCAAACTGTGTTTCGATAGCAGCCCATCGCACTCATGATCTGTCTGTACCGCAGTGCCCACTGCCACCGATCCGTCGGCCGCTCGGGAGCTATTGAGATTTACCATGGTCATTGGTGAGACCTTGAGTCCTTGACAAGTCCTGAGAAGAAAGTCGAGAGAGATGAGCTGGCAATCTTGAAACTAGCAAACAGTAACGTCGTCGATAGTACGGCCAAGTTGGTGCTGGTACAAGAGGCTTCAACCTTGTTTCTCTGCTGTACAAGGCGGGAGACTGTTTGACGTCATGCTGCACAAGCATAGCCTCCTTTCGCAGCTGAAATACAATGCTCGCATAACCTCTTGTTGGAATCTGCAAGGTAGGGGCACATATGTGTTTGGACGTGCACACATCTCATGTTTGAAAGATTTATGATCCCAGCCGCGCTGCTCACGTATGCGCAGTCCTGCTGAGCTGATGTTGTGTCTCGAGACAGCGACCCTCTGGAATCATGAGGTTGCATGTTGAGAGCTTCCCTCATATTGTCGGACGAATGCAGTTTATACGCTTCTCTTGGTGTTTCTGCCCGTCGCGAGTGGTCAGATAGGACTAACCAGTGTCGAACAATGTTTTCTCGAATAAATTGAATAAGCGGTTTCGGCAGTGACGTCAAAAGCTGAGGTGGGAGGCTTTACTATGGAAACAGATTGAGAACTTTGTTTTACAATTTACACGGTATATCGGATGACCCCGAGACTTTATATAGAGAAGAGGCAAAGCTCGAGGGGAAGCTGGCTATCGAATCGGAGACACGCCGTCGAGAAGGCAGGGCTCTGACGTCGCGCGCTTCACAATCAGTCAACGCCCCTTGTTTCCATTGTTGGCCGGATGGCGATAATGGGGCATTGTATCGTAGTGGGCGAGAAAAGAACAATCAAGACGGGAAGGTTGGTATGAGAATGCAATCCCACGGTGGTATCGCGAGTTGCCATGCGCCCACCGTCGACCTCCGTGACAGGGGCCCAGGGTCATGGACGCGGAGCGATTGGACGGATGGACGTATAAGGGCAGAAATGAACAAGATAGCTTGTGTCAACGTTTGTCATATTTTGAGGGTTGCCGGGATCTTCTTTTTTCCCCCGCAACTGAGCCGCGGTGCCGGCAACCACACGCCTCTGCTGAGTGCTCACTGCTCGCTCAACACGGGCGTTCCTTGGCAAACGGGTGTGGAGGAAGCAAAAGCAAGTGATGAAGAAGGCGGTATTCGCACCAGCTTACCGAGAAAACGGCCGGCTACCCCAGCTATGTCTCAGGTGACTTCCAGGAAGTTTGGAGGCAGCTGCTTCCAGTCATGTACAACCTAGTAAAGGAGTCCCAATGGGGCATTTCAGCATATCATGTGTGTATTTCACTGGCCTCGCGAGAAGGCCACATGCCCCGTTGTGGATGTGAAATCACTCGTAATTCATGAGGATTCGGCTTGCAAGGGCATGTTCTTCGCAATCTACTCCTTGACTTTTACGGTCAGCGGTTTGACTTTTTGAACAAGTCAAGATACTGCGAGTCGAGCGTTCAGCTATCCGATTGTCATACTAGCCAGTGGCATTTTCTTGAGACAAGACGAAAACGAAGAGTGACCTCTAGGGGGCCGATAAGCCACACACACATGGGCGATATCTTGGCTTCTTCGTGGACTTTTGACTTGCCCGGTTGTTTCGAGGCTTGGACGACCGAAAGTGCCATGAGGCGTCGTGTTCGGCTCCTTGTCTGCAGTCCTCGAGAATCTCTGTTTAGAGATTGACATGACTCCAGCGTCGCTCCCAGGGCGGAATGTGGGAGCTGGTACACTGTCGGATGAACCAGCCGACGTACAATGCGACACCATGTACCGTGCATCCACTTCGAGGCACAGGGCGAGGCAGACCTTCCGCATGGATGATGCCCGACGACCTCACGTGGCGATTTCCCGTCGAGTCGTGACTCGTCCAAAATGTAACAACAGCTCTGGCAGTTCTGCATGGCGCTGACAGGTTGCAGTCGACTACGTACAAAGCTCTGCTCCTGTGCTCCGTGATGCCTCCCTCATCATTCTTCTGTTATGGTATGCGTACATTGTAAATAACCTCGCCGTTGCCGATGGCATGTTGTCTCGTTTGACGTGTTTGTTTGCAAGCCTGTCACCACTCATTTCTCCTCGGCCCGGCCGAGGTGGCACAGGAGCGGTCTATTCGGGACCTGAGAGGGTTCTTCAACACACAATTTCTAGCCAAGTGCGACGTCAAATAACTCGTCAACTTGGAGCAAATGTCTTGCCAAGAGACCCGCTGGTAGCACAGCCGCCGGCTTTTCTGCTCTTCTGGCTGCGAAGGGGTCTTTTCAGCGCAACAAGCGAGAGAATGCATGTCTCACGTCATCCAACGGTCTCATATACTGCTTAAAGGAGAATTAAATCCGTGGATGTGTAACCAGTCTGAGTACAGCCGTTCATGTCATATCTTTGTAGCAGCGAAGCAGTCTGAAACAGTTTGTGAACCGTGACGTCTCGTAATATTTCCTTTGGTTTTAAGCAACTTACATGCCTTGTTTTGTCTCTTTTGGCTTTGATCATATGCCGCGAGTTAGACCAAACACAAGAAAGACAGGCTTTCTATCTCGTGGAGCCCCTCAGCTTTCAGACGGTCGAAAGAGTAGTGTCACAAATTTTGATATCGAGCAGGTTACTCCTGACATGAGCGGAGGGGCCGCAGTCTGTGCAACGAAATGTTGAAAGAAGAGGAGGCACCTCCTTCTGTAAGACTTGCGACGCATTGCTTGTCTACGGAGTATTCCGACAAGGAAAAAACCAAGCTAATAGGGCCCTATCATAGCTGTCAGTGGTCACATTGTCGCCACGTGCCATTTGGCTCATCCGTCTTGGCATAAGATCAGAGCCATGTGGAAGCCAGGTAAGTCTTATTTTACTCCTTTCGACAACCCTTCTTAGAAATAGAGAACCCTCATTTTTCCAAAGTCGTTTCTTCCTTGCCAGCTTCTAGATGAGGAAACGACAGACACATCAGTATGATCGGCTTCTGCATCAAACCCGCGCCGATCTGTTCGCAAGGACCTGCTGAACGCCAACGCAGGAGGGGGAGCACCAGGATTCGTGTCACAAATGAGCTGTTTCGTGTTCGAGGAGAAAGATAGCGGCACATCCGATCAATCGCGATCCTGTCGAAATGTGACCAATTGAACTTCGGGGACTTGATTTCGCACGCAGACAAGAAGGTGCGCTGAACTGGCCCCGCGTACGGTATACCCCGTGTCAGAGTCGAGACTCGAAGGAACAAGCAAGCTCCGATGCGATTTCCGGTCGAAAAAGGCGGGGGAACGAAGGGCAGGGGCAGGGGTCGGCTGTAGGACCCGCACGCACGTTCTGTACATTTTATCACCAGGTGCGCAAAATTGAAGCCTATTAGGTTCGCCTAACTAGCGTAATTCATTATTATGTACATATGTATGTACATAGCCAACGGTACCTAGGTACCTTAGGTACCTAGGTATGACATGATTGTCAGATGAATGATGGCGCGAATCACACGACAACCCATCCAGAGGAACGCGTCGCTTTTTGCCCAGTCTCAGACTCTCAATCAGCTATTAGTTTGCTGGCCTCTCCGTAAAGGCCTGTCAGCAGGGGCCGCTCTTCTATCTCCTCCGCAGCACGCGATGCCAGCGCAACATGGAAACGTGTCCGGTGATGAGTTCAAACCGGGTTTCATTCGGCGCCGACGACGAAGCTGAGTTGCGGAGTTGGTGCTGGTTGGCTGTGTTTGAAGGGGGTGTTGGAAGACGTGATGCGTTGTGGTTTGGCAGGTATGCTTTTGACTTGATCGATCGGCACTTGTCATCTGGCGTGCGTAGTCTCCATGATTGGTGTCTTAAGTGATGGATAGCATGCCATCTGGATGCGGAATGCGCGGCTGACAAGCGTTCAGGATGTAATATTTTCCTGATTGATATAGAGACACGGTGCCGAGGCACAGAGGACGAACCGAATGGCGCTTGCAAGTTGCGAATCGAAAACACATGGACAGACAAACAAGCTATTCTTTTGGGCCAGAACAAGGGAGGGTCCTGACCCGATTGAATATATATTGAAAACCTCATAGATGCTAGGGTAGCTATTGCTAACAAGATACGAAACCTCCTCACTCTCCGTCGCGTCGCGTCCATACTCATCGTATGTCGATTATATGTAGATCGTACAGTTGCATCTCTAGTATGCAAATGGCTCAATCCATAAGTGCGGCGGTTTGCGTGTTTTGTACAGAGCCTAGCAGAAGGGCTCGAACAAGTAAACGTGCGAGAGAAGCTCCATGCAAGTTTTGTTGAGAGTCGAGACCCAGCGTTCAAATCTCTTCTCGAATATCTTCACGCCTCACACACAGTCTTTGATAATCTTTTACCCCAACTCATGGTATGTATGTCCGATCTAGGTGTCTAATATGTAGACAGTCTCAATCAATTCCCCTTCTACCAAGAGGTAGGTAGTTGTGTACCATCATCCACTTGCTCTCATTCGGGCTGCTCCTCCATAAAAGCTTCATGACCCCCTTGAATCCCTGGATATCCGAAGCCACGCCATCCACGCCGCCCAGCCCGCGATCAATTTCTCGGTCATAAGAAGCAGCAGCGGCGCGATCGGTTCCGCCAAAAACAGCGTCGCAAACGTCATGGCAAGCGTGAGGCCAACAAACTTGCCCGTGTCGTCGAGGATATGTGCATCCACCGTGACGGGCGTCGACACCAACAGAATGCCAAGAATATTTACCGCCGACATGTTAGTGAAGAGTCTCCGCGCACTCTTGGGCGTCTGATAGCGCTTACACGCCACGATGGTTTGCTTAATCGTGACGACTGTGCCGTACGCGACGACAGTGTTGAATGTGAATGGCTGCGGGTAGAAGGACCAGCACACATAAGCGAAGAGGGCCATGTCGAACCCGACGAGCAAAAATTTGGTCGTGCGAGGCTCTACGTGACCTTGATGGACCTTCGAGCCGGAGTCTGCGCCACTGCGGGCGACGATGGCGGTGGACTTGTAGTCCTCATATGTGTTGATGACGCCTTCGAGGTCGTCCTTCATCAGCCCAACTAGCTGGTCAGCTGGACGGCCCAGCTTGAAGCAGCTCGCAAACTGGATGAACCGTTCGGCGCGGACGCGTATGCCAACCTGTTGCCAGGAGCAGCTTGTTTTTAACTCCTTGGCTTCCACATTCATGTCTGACGAGGGAGAAGCAAAAAAGGCCTCGAGCGTCATGAGCTCATTCGCGATTTCTTCATCAGCGGCTTTCCAGTCGATACCATTCGATTCTTCTTCCCGCTGCCGCCGCTGCCGCAGTCTACTCATCTGTCTACGTGTCACCAGCCTCATGATATAGTCCCGCAGCGTCGGGTAAAACTGCACGCCTAGCTGCCAGCTCATGGACACGGCCAGCATCATGAGCCTGAACCACGACTGTGAATACGCAGCATGGACCGCGGGTACCATGGCCGCAAAGGCATAGACTGTGTTTCCAACAAGGGCACCCAGAAGCCGCTCCAGACTCCAATTGAACAACAGCCAGCAGCTGTGGAAGGGAAACGTCCAAAGATAGTACATCTGGGACAAGGTCGCGATGCGCATGCCGATGGAACGGTGATTGTAGGACCTTTCGTCGAGAAATCCCGCGGCAACATTGGGATATATGGCGCTGAAAACGAGAAACATGAAGAAGAATCTGACAAAGTATCGCTCGCGGCGGCTGATGGCTGATTTGTAGCCCTTGCGCCACATCATCAGCGTCTTGTTGATGCCACACAGGGATCTCTCCATGGATTTTCTGCCAGCTGGAGGGTGGTAGTCGTCGTCCAGAATAATCTGCAGCTTGTTCTCCAGATGGAAAGCATTCATGGCGGCGAGGAGGTTTCGCAGATTGGGAGCCAGGTGAGTCCATGATTCCTCGGTGACAGACGCCATCTGTTTCTCGTCTTGATAAGGGGTCGTACCGCTGCTATGAGTATCATCAATTCGGCTGCCGCGAGACCCGATGGCCTTTTTTTCCTCATCGTTTTCGCGATCCTGAGTGGGCGGTGACTCAGTAGGGGGCAGTCGCTCACGAACCAGACGCCGAATAGGTCCCTCTGTTGTGGGAAGCTCATGTCTTGGAATCGAGGGGAACAAAGGCTCAAGTACATCTAGAACGCTCTGATCGCTGAGGGATGTGCCCCAGACAGCGGAAAACAAGTCGTCATCTGGTCGGTTGCTGCTCCTATAAGGAACAGACCATCTCCACAGAGTGGTGGCGGCTTTTCCAATGCCGCTCTTTATCCATGCTACTGCTGTTGGCATGGTGGTAAAGACACTTCAGAATCTTCGTAAAAAGCCAAGAATTCGTAATGAGTCGATTATGAGTTCGGTAAATGTGAAGTGAGGTCTTCCACGGTCGAGACAAAAAGGTAGGGGAGGATGCGAAACCAGAATTGGAGACGGGGATTCTGCTACGACAGCGAGCTTACACACAGACAGACCTTGAACAAACCGGATGCAGGTCCTCTGGCATGTTGAGCATGCTTTCAATGCACTGAACCGATATATGCCTTGAATGGGCTCCTACAAAGACATAGCCTTGCCGTGTCCTGTTGTAATATACCGAACGACTCTGGCAACTTGGGATATGAGCCCCGTTCGAAAGATTGACGAATAATATGCTTCTCCTGGCTGCTTGTCGCAAATATGAGAGTTTCTTTTGTTCATCAGACTGTGAGTGAATATTCCGCAAAAGAGACAGCAAGGGAAAAGAGTTGATCCTTACAATGGTACACGACAACAAGGATCTTCATTTTGGCCTACGAATCCGTGGCTTGGCTTAGGTCGATCAGCAAATGAAATTCTTTCCTTCAACAACCACCCAGCTCCGTTGAGCTAAGAGGCGTTCAAGATGACGAGACCCGGTCGGGAAAATTCTTCATTCGGCTCAAGTCCCCCACGAAAGGTCAGTAATTGCGGGAATGCCAAGATGTCGCCTTTGGATAATCTCATAAGGCCTTGACACGTTTTTGTGAGCCAAGCGCCTTGAGTGCGTCATTTGCCGAGAACGCATCGCCAAGCTGATTTGGAATATGCTTAAAATAAGCTCTCCTTCACTCTTCCACAAAGTCATCGTTCCATTTGTCCCAATCAGGCATTCTCTTCATCTGCCACCAGTCCATCTTTCCACAATCGAAGACCCAGTAATTATGCACCGGATGCTGAGCTGACAAGATAGATCATAGATGCGATCGCCAAGCCTGGGCAGGAATATATCACGCACAATTTAAGCTGCTCGCAGACACAGCCACGGTGGTGCGAAGGCCAGACAGGAAAATTGGTCGACTACAACTGGCCATTTGTTCACTCTTTTGTACGGATGTACATTTGGAGAATGCCAATGCATCGTAACGGCTGGAGGCGCTGCAAAGCGGTCGCCATGTGCTTGGCATGCTGACGTTTGGCTTATATCACAGGAGGGAGAAATTTTTCGTCGTCAGTGATGGTGACGGCTTTGGAGACGCGCATCACGAATGTATCCCATCGATCTTCGGCTACGACTCCGGCTGACGTCGCTGCAACGTGACGTCACGATCGCGTTCTCAAGACTCATAGCATGACAAACTTCAAAATCGGTCGGGTTCTTCGTTGTGGAGGGGACGAGATAGCCGATGTAAGAGCCGCACTTCTTCCAGCCAACCGTAATAACGGCACTCGTCACTGTCGTCAGCAGTTCCCAAAACAACCGTATATATAGCTCGAACAAGCCCAAATACAGCGGCACTGAAAATCCTAGGGTGGAATAAGCTACCATGTCAGTAGGGGTCATTTGAACATAATTTGGTATATGCACTCGTTTGTTTTGTTAGCTTGTTATAAGACGACGGATGGATGTGGCCCTCCGAAATGCAGCCCACGTTTTGTATTCTTAGAAGGCCTTGGTCCCACGTTTCCGGTCGCAAGGCGATACATGTGACATGTCTATCATGTATGTACTACATTTAGTTGTACTTACAAGTCGGCATGACGGCACGCGTCTCTATCCCAGTCTCTCGGCTTCCTCTAGCAGCTTCTCTACACTAAATCTGGAATCGCCAGCGCCAAACCACTGTACCAATTGCTTCCGCGCCTCGGCTCTCGCTTTTCTTATAGCATCGACCTCCGCCTCTGGGCCCTCCCAAGCACCGTAGAATCGTTGCAGGCACAATACCAGCCACTTGGCAGCCTCAGGTGCCACCCCTCCATCTGGCATCGTTTGACCCTGCATCAACACAAAGCCGTTATCCTTGAGCAGATCGAGATGATGAGTAATGGTTGTGTGCGGCTTGGCAAACTCGCCACGGGCTTTGAACTCGGCCAGCTGTGTAAATAGTACAGTGCTCGTCTTGGAGGGCGCATCAAACGTCCACTGGAGGAGATGGATCTCGGCCCCCTCGCCCTCGTGAGGAACGGGCAGCACAAAATGCGGTGATTTCCGCGCCATATCCTCCATGGTTAGGTAGGATGCAGCAGAGATAACGGCGCACAGCTTCTGGGGCGAATTGGCGTGCCTCAGCCGCCAGACAGCAGTCAGCTCCTTCTCTGGCAGGTCTTTGATCTTTGCAACATCCACGATCTCATCCAATGTCTGTATAGCGGCTCTTCCATCTGTAGCGGCGCCAGGTAAGCGCTTCGATGCCTTGGGAGAGTCATTGGCGGATTCCACTTGTGATGGGAGAGGTCCTCGGTTCGGCTGAGATACCGGTGTTCCTGCGGTCTGAGGAATCGGTGGAAGAGGGAATTGGACGGCGTCTGTCTTGCGCTGGGCTTCGATTCGGTCGGCGTAGGCGGACTTTAGAGCTTCAATGCTGCTTAGCCCTTCTTTTTTGGCCTTGGAGTCGAGTTTCTGGCGGTACTTTTCGAGAACGGCTTGCGACGGTTTCGCGGTCGCCAGGAATCGGACATCGTGGACCTGGGCCCATCGCCTCTGCGCTTGGAGTCGCGAAGAGAATTGAAGGGGACAGATTGCCAATTGACGGAGAGTCAGTGGTGCTCGAATTGAAGCCATGATGCCCTCCTCTCTGTTGTGTTGCGACGGACGGACGAGCACGTCATGATCTGTCTGTTCTTGAACGACGACGAAGCTACCTTGCTAGTGGTAATGCATTGGAAAAAAGCAAGTGGGGCCGATGGCGGCGTGACGGCGTTCATCAGAGTGACATTTTCCATTTTCCCTCTGCCGATTCCGATGCCCGAGTATGTATCTTCGTTGAACCACGTCAGTCCCGAACTTCGTATCCTGCTTAGCCGACACTTATTACAGCTGAAAGCTTAAGCTTCGAGACGCGCCCGCGAACGTGCTTCGCCCGGTCAAGGCCAGCGGCTAGTCGTCGTCACAGACCTGCTCAATGTATGTGTGTTGAGGTACCTCATCTCTGATCTCCATCCATAAGTTGCTGCTCGCTGTCTGCGCCATGGCCGATTTCCGGCAGCTTGCCATCGATTTCGTCCTCCAAGACAGCAAGGCAAAGTCTGTCCGCATTGCCCAGCAGGCTGCTAAGGGTTGGTAAAGTTCCTTCGCATGCCTGTATGTTTGCTCCATAACTCACAGTCTACAGAGATCGAGACGGCTCCTCCGACTACGAATCCTGTCGCCCGATGGGTCGAATCTGTCCAGCCATGGATGCCTGGAAGCTCGGAAGACGATTTAATGCAAGATGCCGACAGCACGCCGGACTGGACTGCCAGGGCTAAGGGTACGTAATACGTCTTGGCTTCGGATTTGTGTCCGCACATGCTCACGTTGACACAGCATTGGAATTCCTTTCTGTTACTCTGTACTATCTGAAGTTGGATACTTTGAAACCTAGTCAAGGTAAGTGGGTGGTGGCAAATCCAGTTCCCCTTGATATCATGGCATGCATCTGACACCTTGCAGTCGATCTTCTTGTCGCATTTTTCGGAGCTATGTTTGATGTTGATCACAAAGCCGGCATTCTCGCAGCTGCTAACGGATTGTCGCGACTCACATCCATGAAGGCATTCCATCCCAGAAATGGCAAAGATATGATACAGAAAGTGTGCAATCTAAAAGACGACTTTCCCAGACAATTATCCAAGACGCGACTTGCTGTGTATGAGCTGGTTCAAACGCTCATGGCAAATCCGGATGTCGCCAAAGACCTGAGAAAGCATGATGGAGAGAATGCTGCATTTATGAAGGACCTTCTGCAGCTTTGCGCTAGCGAACGGGATCCCGACTGTTTGATCGTGTGGTTTGACGTTCTCCGAAGATTCTCCTCAGAGTACTCACCATCCAAAGATACCCTCGAGGGGGTGTATAACGCGTTCAAGGCTTACTTCCCCATCACGTTGCCACGAACTGCGCAAAGTGGCGTTACTCCCGAAGAGCTCAAGCTTCAGTTGCGCAAATGCTTTTCGTCAACTGACCACTTGGCTTCCCTTGCGTTGCCCTTCTTAATTGGGAAGCTAGATCAAGGCGACGGTGTCACTGTTAATGTCAAGGTAGGCTACCCTATTACGCGACTTTTGAAGATCTGATGCTAAGTAGGAGTTAGATCGACGTATTGAGGACAATCAAGGCTTGCCTTGAAGAGTACCAAGACACAACAGAATCTATCACGCCTTATACCAACAGAATATGGACCAGTCTCAAACACGAAGTTAGGAATGGAGAAATCGAGGACACAATATGGGCAACACTCGAAGTCCTGAAGACTCTTGCCATGCGGTTGAAAGGAGACGACCTGCGTGACTACACCCTGACGGTCACAAGAGACTGTGTTGCAGATCTAGCAACGCCTATGTACGCTACGTCTGCTGGCCGTCTCCTCGTCAGCGTATTAAGTGCGAATCCAAGCTCTTTCGTGCTCATGGTAGCGCCAGCAATTACACACATCAAAGAAAATCTTCGTCACCCAAAATCGCACACTCATAGTCTCGATTTGTTGAAGATCTTGCGCATCATTCTCGAGACTCGGCTACTTTTGACGAATGTGGATATGTCTGAGCAAGACAGAAATGATTTTGCCGCCGTCGACGGAGCTTTCAAAACGCTCTACGCAGACGTCTACAAAACTCCTCTGGGACTTGCTGCTGCGAAGAAAGACGTGGAGGAGGAAGACCTGAAGTTGTCCACAGAGGCAATTCAAGGCCTCGGTGCTCTTCTCGGCCAAAGGGCTGTACAGTCGCCAAGTACGACAACAGAATCAATCCCGAGAGCCCAGTTGCTACTTCCCGCTGCAACTCTTTCTGATAGCAGTGACGCACTCTTTGAGGTCGCAACAAAGAATTGGGGAGAGAGGGCACGTCGAAGTGGTGCTGATGATCTCGTCAATGAAGCTGCAAAGACACTCCATCGCATTGTCCAGGCTTACCCAGAGAGCTTCCAGTCTTTGATGAGAAATGGCACAAAACTTCTTCGCCAGTCCATCATGAACCTGACTCATGAGTCATTGGCATTGATTCAATCACTCGGTCCTCTTCTAGCATACATTGGGTGCTCATCCGTTTCAGAGCATGGTTCTCGATCCATGAGTCACTATCTTGACTTCACATATGCAATTATGACAGAGCTTTGTGCTGCAATTGAAGCAAAAGCCAGTCCGAGAATATGGTGTTCGTTGGTCGCGGGAATTCACTCCTCCGTGCGGTTCTTCAATGATGCGTGCTTGGAGAAAGATGATGCTGCGGGCCAGGTCGAAGCATCATCATCATCAGAAACATCAACGATAGCAAGCATTGACGAAATTGTCGTCAAGTATCCTCGGCTATCCTTGATAGGCGACGCCACTGAGAGTCAAACAGCAGCAGAATCAGTCGTAGCATTCAGTTCAATCAGAGAGGCACGTAGTGATGCACTGCTCGCGACCCTCTACATGGTCGGTTTGCTCTACAAGCGGGCGACTCAGACAGTCGCTGCAAGGGCAGAGCTGTCATTGAGTGTGGACTTTACCGGCGCGGAGGCCCAACAAGAGCGACGCTACCTCCACCTTGTATCCGAATTGGCCAATTTTGTCATACACGAAATGAGCGAGTCTCAGCAAGCCACTCTCAAGATAGAGGCATTCTCCCTGAATCTCTTCCGCGGCAACGAGATCGATATTTCAAGTTGTTCTTCAGCATGGAACTGGCTGACCCATGGACCTTTGAATATCCTGTCACTTGGAATACTCGAAGCTCTGAGGCCTTCCCGAGTGGCCAAGCTAGTGAGTCATGTTTTACCTATCCAACTAACACATTTGCCCTGAGCCAATACTAAGTATTTCGACAGTATGAAAGCAATGTAGCCCAGCGCATCATCTCAGACAGCACGTCGGCAAACCAGGCCCCGTCGGACGTCGATTCGACACCGGTGACACGATCGATTCTAGCTATATTAGCAAATAAGCACAGCATCGAGACAATCGATGCAGTCATGGCAATGTTAGAGAACCATCTGAGTGCCGCTCTGAAGCATGCTCAAGACAGCACCACGGATCAAACCTCAGAAGCACACGCTGTAGAACCAGCGCTATCTATCTTCGTCCTGATGGGTGGCCTTCTCAGACGATACAGCGGCGCCAAGGTCCTCCCACTACTACAATTTCTTCGAACTGCGCCTAGCAACTCGTCCTCAGGGTACCGCCTTGCACGAGGTCTCGAAGCCATCGTCGCCCCTCAGCGATGTCTCACAAAGGAAAGCTTCGCCACAGTCAGGCCTCTCTGGCTGCAGAAGCTATTCGTAGTGCTCATCCAGCCCCTCCTTGATGCCGCTCTTGGCAACGACGCCACCATCACGGATCCCCTTATCAAAACGAACTTCAGCATAGCCGTCCTCTGCATGGTGAAGCATATGAGCTATTCCATCTACGAAGCAGAGGCTGATAAAATCCTCCGCATCTCCATTGCTATCTTGCAGAATCTGGGGGCAGGGCCAGATGGTCTCGCGGCTCTGCAGGTCATCAAGGATATTCTTGTGGAGGCGTCGGACAAGGCCCGAGATCATATCCGCAGCTTGGTCAAGATGTGCACTGCGATTTTCACAAACAAGACCTCGTCTCTGTCGGGGGCCCGGCCAGAGTGGCTACCGGCAAATTATGGCGCTGGTTTAGGAAGTCTAGAAGTACAGGCTAGTTGTGGCAGGTTGGCGCTTGAGATTGTGGGTGGGCTGCCCCGGATGTTTGAGTCTCGACATCTCTTGCCATTTGAGCCGCAGGTGCAACGGGATTTGTCTACGGCATGCGGCCACCGGGTGCGTGAGTTACGAAGGACGGCTCGTTTGGCACGCGGTGCGTGGGCAGATGTGAAATAAAGACCACCTTATTTGCATTGACGGAGTTTGGGTACTGAATGCCGCTTGGAAGGATTGGACAGGGTATATACATGTTGATCGATGTTCCCTATCTAGCAAATGCGCCATTCCATTCTCTCATAGGCAATGCTTCAAAGCAACAATCATTCAAATGCAAGACTAGCGATGCTTGATCAATGAACTTTTTGCAAATTTAGACTGCTGCAAAATAGACGCTCACCCAAGACCCAAAAAAAAGAACTCCTGTACATCGTCACAGGTGAATCATCATGAATGTGCGATAGCGTTTGACAATGTCGGAAATTCTGTTTGTTCGTTGACCACCAACTTCCCTACCTCGTCCAGGTCAACGGGACGACCTATATACACCTCCTGCTCCTGCAGCCGAAGAAGTGAACTTTATTCTTCAGAAAAGTCTCTTTACTTTTGTTTCATCACCTCAACTTCACAGTCTTTGGCCTGCTGCCCATGACCCTAGTTCTTTCTTCGTTTGCCCTTCTTTTCAGCCGTCTCTGTTGACGTTGACCCACCCTCATCAGCAGGTTCCGATCCCGCCATCATGGCATCCAGCAGCTCTGGGTTCGCATTCACAAACTCCTGAGTAACACTCATGGCTTTATTCGGGTCCTGCTTCCCAATAGCTGGTACTGAAGAAGCCAAGAACTCCTGGAATGGTTTCACAACAAAGCGGCCAGTCTCGTCAAACCATTTGGCAAAGCTCCGAGACACCTTGATCTCCTGAGGCGCGCCACTCTTGCTCTCACATACGACAGTAAGGTAGTACGTAGGGTCATTCTTCTTCGTCATGGTGCGGATCGTAATCTTAGATGTGTTCCAACTGAGGTCAGCGAACTGCGATCCTTCTTCCACAGCAAATCTCTCTCGTCGCTCGTCGCCTCTTTCGGAGAGAAACTTACCTTCTCGCCGGAAGGGGCCTTCCCTTGATAGACAGTGCCTTTCTCTACACTCGACATCCAAAATGTGAGGAAGGCGTTCAGCAGAGCGTATGTGGCTACTGCCGCAGCAGTGTAGTACTTGGTGCTCTCGAAGCCAAACTTGTAGTCCCAGCCGAAGCAGGCGGCTGCTATGGCGAAGGCGCCGTAGCCGAGAGCTAACCTCACATCGGTCAGGAAGTGGGATTGCTTAAATTTTAAAGAGTTCAGGTAGTTCGGGAGTGCGTCATCGGAGGTGTTTTTGAGGTCTGATAGCTTGATGCGTTAGTGGATGCGGAACGGGCTGTGAGTCCTGGATTGTCGACGTTGCAAAGAGAAATGTAACAAAGCAGAACTGCATTGGGAACGGAAGATATATCGTACCCGCCAAATTATACAGACTTATCTTCTCGGAAGCCATGGTTGCCGTGAAAGTCGACCTACAGTTGTCGCGGGGTTCGAGGTGGACGATGCATCAGATACAAGACGACGAGGTGTCCTTCTGAAAGCTGGCGCATGTCAACAGTCAGAACCCCAGACAGAAGTGGGGCGCCCACTGGACAGTCTGGACTGGGTCAACCGTCACGCATCGGCGCGGCAGAAAGAAGCTCCGCTGAGCTCTCGGCGTTAACATCCCGACATCGTCTGTGGCATGACATCCATGCGACGCCGAAGTTCAAGCTTAGCAAGAAACGCAGTCGCCGCCTGATACTTCTCGTCGGCAATCGTCGTTGACGCTCTTCTGTTCAACATGGCACAACTGGCCGCTCAGTCCCTTCACCGGGATCCCCAGTTATTGTAAGCCCAGCAAGGATCGTGGTGATAGCTGAGGGCTCCTTTCCTGACAAAGACCGTGTAGCTACTGGATCCTCATTCCCATTACCATCGTCATGGTTCTCACCGGGGTTCTTCGCCATTATGCCTCTGTCCTCATGGCCGCAGCGCCAAAGAAGCTCGATGCTATGGGCATGCGCGAACAGCGGTCGCTCGGCCGCGGGGTTGCTCTCCGCAGCAACCATCATGTGCTCTCGCAAAAGGCCTTCGAGGATCGACGAGAGTACCTTAGCACCGGCTATGAGTCTGGGGCTTTTCTGAAAGAGCCGGATCGCAAGGGTCAGCCTCCTGCCAATCCTCTGAGCGATCCCAGTCAGATGGAGGGCATGATGGGAATGATGAAAAACAACATGGCAATGATCATTCCCAATACCTTGATCATGAGCTGGATTAATGCCTTTTTCAGCGGTTATGTTATCAGTATGTTCATCGATACCGTTGTCAGGGTCAAAGCCTGTCTTCTGCTGCTAACGAAAGATTCGTAGTGAAATTGCCTTTCCCAATCACCATCAAGTTCAAAAGCATGCTGCAGGCTGGTGTCCAGACCAAGGACATGGATCCTCGCTGGATGTCAAGTATCAGCTGGTACTTTCTGTGTATTTTCGGCTTGCAATTTGTCTATGTCTTTCTCCTTGGGAGTGATAACGGTACGTCAACCTCTTCCGTGCTGACTACAAAGGTTCGCACCGTTGACTTCTTCTCCCAGCCGCCAGCCAGATGGCTCAGCAAATGGCTTCTCAGCAGATGTCTACGAACCCCATGGGTGGTCCTGGCCAGGACCCTGACAAGCAATTCAAAGCTGAGTCGGAGAACTTGGCTGTCATTGAGCACTATTCTGTCCTCGATGATATCGAGGAGCGTCTTCTTGAGGGTATCAAATCGTAAATCATGCTATGGTAGACTAAGTAGAGATCAAAATGATGTGCCATGCCAACACTACCCGATATTGATCCAATTGATGCCGGCTATTAAATCAAGCACCGTCCCACCACAAGCATACGCCTAAGCCCTCGCGAGCCATGCTGCCCTTTACCTTGTAGGGAGTCTTTGTAGGCGTGTCCTCACTCTGTGTTGGCCCAATAGGAGTCTGGTCATGCCACTCCTCACCAATAACCTGGAAGCGCACCATTTCGTGATTGTCATAGAACAGTCTATCTCCGTCAAGGTTCCAAATCCATAACTGTTCGCTGTGATTGCTGTCCTTGCTGTAAGCCTTCGTTATCATCATCAGGGGCAGATGCGAGGCTACTACTTACTATTCTGCGCCTTGAGGTAGCTCTTCGTACGGAATGAAGATGTCGTCGAAAAAGTCAGTCCTTAAATTTATACCCGCCGGTGTAGAACTTCGGATTCTAGCTAGCATGACTTCTCCCTTGAAAGGACGAAACACGATCATCCGAAATTCGACTACGCAAGTTAGCATACCTAAATTTTTAGGTGTTTTATGATCCCGGAACTCTAAGTCGTCTCTCACCGTTGACGTTCACCAAGCCAGTCCCATGGCCTATCAAGCCTTCAGATGACCAGAGAAGGTCATACAGACATATGCAGAGTCCTATTTTCTGGATGACCTGTCCATAAGGTAAGTTTCGGAATGAGCATTAGAGAGGGTAGATGATCAGGGGCCACCACCAAGCGTACTTTATTTGAGTATTTGGCGTTGATGTTGTCTTGTATGGCAACAATACTATGCTTGGAAAAGTCCTCTGGCGCAATCTGCACCAGATCCGAAATCTTGGTCTGAGTGAGGTTCGTTACATCATTAGGCATGCCTTCATTGCAATGACAGGACCGGGGAGCTAAGCATTGCCATGTGCTTACCAAGATGAACATTCTGGTTCAATGGCCAGCCATACGGCGACACTAAAGCCCCCGCAGAATCAATGATGATCAATTTGCGGCAAAACTCTCTGACATTGCTCACTATCTCCAAAATGCCATAGTTAATTGGACGCACTGAGGCTTTCGCTGACGAAGGCAACGTGAAATGCTCTGACCAATCAAAGTGGACAAGCCGAAGCTTGAAAAGCGATTCAGATCCAGCGCCTGATAATTCACCGCCTGCCAGCTTGGGTAAGACTGCCGCCCACTGCGACATTGCCCTGAACCCGACGAATGAAATATTCGCCTTGATTAACAGCTTAATAAGTCCTTAACCGACTTCCTTCCATCTCGTGTCATCCACCATACGCATAGAACACGGATCAACATTTGCCTCGCCCGGCGCGCCAGTCAATAACGGGTTCTTTTGTCACTTCACTTCTTTTCTTTGCCTTTCGGAGTTCTATCTGCTCCTCTGCTGCTTCATCCTCCTGCCTTGGGTTTTTCAGCTCCGCTGCGTCCTCGTCTTCGCCTATCATCAGTCACCGAAGACTGCTCCTGGCATCCTTTGAGCCCCATGAGCTTCAGTCTCAGCTTGCTACTTCTTAGAAACTCTGAGCGGGCTCTATAGAATCTAGAAGGCCAGATCTACTGTTACCAGCGAAGTCGATATCACGCCCGAATTGAATCGTTCAACCTTGAATAGACACAGACAAGTGTTCTGTCGATAACGCCGCAAGCTGCAGCGTCTTGTTCTACCAGCAATGTCTGGCTATGGTTACGGTCCTCCTCCTCCTCCACCACCCGTGAGCTCCGGCTACGGGCCTTCGAGCGCTTCATATCCGAATCAAGGGCAAAGTAGAGGTGGTGGTGGAGGATCACAAGGCTCCAGAGGTCGCGGTGGTCAGTACCCCCGCAGTCGAGACTATCATGCTCCTCCTCCGGCCCCTTACGATTACGCCAGTCAGCCGTATTCGACTCATCACGCCTCATATGGAGCTACGCCCACTCCGATAGGCAATTATGCACCTCATCCATCGCAATGGGGCTCTGATCACATTGGTCATGTGCCGCATGGTACACATCCACATGCCCCTGCACCGCTTGCTTCTTCCAGCTATCATTCAAACTATGCTCTCCCATCATTCAATACTCCCAGCCAGAACCCTCAGTCAGCGTCATATGGGCCAGTCCCTCCGTATGGCCAATCCTATCAAGGTCATCCGGCCGCGAACTCGCTCCACTGGCCCCCTCCAGGACCTCCACAGCCGTCACATTACCAGGGTAATCGCAGCAGAGGAGGTTATGGAGATCGTGGAGGCTCTAAACCGCCGTACTCTGGAGGGCCAGGTCGGCACGGGTACGAACCTGATCCGATGAATTCTGCATCATCGTATGGCCAGCCCTTTCCACAAGATCCTCGCGCCATTCATTACCCTCCGCCTGCTTTTCCATATGCGGGTCCCCCAGCACCGCCGTCAGCGGCACAGACAGACAATCATTATGGTCACCAACCGCGACGTGGCCGAGGAAATGGACACCGAGATAGGGATAGTGCCCGCGGCCGGGGTGGCAATCGCAATAACAACAGTCACCACGGAAAACCCCGGAACAATAATCACGCCAAGTCCCATCAAAAAGACAACAAGGCCAAAACTGAACCACCACTGGGAGGAAAGAAGAAAAAGCGTAAGGTGAACACTCTTGGTTTGACACCTGGTGCGGGCTCAGACACCGAGGACGATGAAGGAGAGGAGAAGGCCCTGACGGAGCTCATCGGAACTGAGACTCTTCAGTAAGTCCAAGCACTTCTTTCCTTCTACTTGTAGTCATAGAAGATGTGTTAACTCCCAATCCCAGAATTAGTGATGTGTCTGCGTTCTTGGCTGAACGTCGTAAAAACTATCCTACCAAGGCACGAGTTGATGCCAAAAAGGCGGCTCAGGCGACTCAAAAAGGCCAAAGGCAGACCACCGACCTTGAAAAAGAGGCGGACAAACTCAGAAAACAGCTTGCCAAAGTGGAATTTTCCATCAAACGAAAGCGAGAGCAGGGAGATGAAGGCGATGATATGAGAGATCCAGTGACAAATTCGTCCGACGATGAGAAGCCAGAAGTTATGTCATCCCGCGTCAAACCTTCGGTATCAAGTGCCGATTTGGCCAAAAAGGCCGATGTGTCACGACACTGCAAGTATTATTCCACGGGTGGGACCTGTGGAAAGAAGGGCAAGTGCCGCTTCGTTCACGATCCTGAGGTTAGGAAAGCAGCGATCAAGGAGCGTGAAGCAAATAACGGCCGTATGACCATACAGCAGCGTTTGGTTCTCAATGACAAGGAGCAAGAGGATCTTGCGATCCTTCAATCCATACAATATATCCGGGACAAGGGACTTCTTGAGGAGCTCGCGCAAAGTGGCACCCTTGATGGACAGGAGGATATTGTAAATCAAGGGAAGCGTCAAAACCAGAACAGCGTGAAGCCAGCGCCCGCGACGTCTGGTACGAGTATGCTGCCAGGGCCCCCAGCCTCCCTTCCCACATCCCCTCTTAAGAAGAAAACGGGCAAGAGAACTGGGAGAAAATCGTATAAGAGCACGTGCCCTCCTCCTGTTCAAACCATTGTGGCGTCTTTAGCTGTCCCCTCGGCTGATAGTGCCAGTACAGAGGAGGCCAAGCCGCAAGAGGTGCCGCAGCAGAACGAGAGTTCGAATGGCGAGCAACCCATGAAGGATGACTTGTCTTGACGCGATTACACGGATTTTTTCTTTCTCGGCATGCACGAATTTCTGTTTGCCCTTGTTTTGGAGGTACCTAATTTGCCTTTTTCTCCTGTCATTCTCACAACTTACATGGTCTGTGTATATGTGTCAGTACGTCTGCTACATAGTCCCAACGTGTAGACACGTTCTCTGTCCTGAGCATGATTCACCGTATTTTCATACCACACCATTCCATCGTGGCTTTGAACTTTCTAGTTATTCAGCGCGCTGGTTGATGTTTCACTCGCTCATTTGTGTCTGAACCCATAAACGCCCCAATCTCCAAAATTTCGGAGGACCTATATGGAAGGGGGATTATGTCGTCACAGTGCAAAATCAGAGATCAGGGCGTTGTTGGATTCGTCAAGATCAACCCTGCTGATCTAATCTCTAACGTTTTGCGTTGGTGCAGGCTAATACGATATTGTGCATCAGGACTGTGCTGGATATCATCGCATTCCACATCACACCAACGCCGACACACCGTTCGTGCGGTCAATCACGGATATGGGCAGGATGGAGAGGTGGAGCTTGATAATCTCGAGAATGAAATGATACAGGAGATAAAAGAGAATACCAGTCGCGAGGCGCTGGGGGCGCCCCGTGGCGGACTCTTCAGGCACTAGAAACGGCCGCTTTCTACCTACAGTATCTGAACCACAATTTTGGTCAATTTCACCGGCGTGTTGGCGCGGCCTTCACCAAACTGCTGTGACGAGTCAGCGAAGAGATTGGCAAAGACGTGATCCAAAGGATCGCCCTCAACAACTACACGGCAACGCATCGGCAAGGTTCAAATTCACATTGAAGAGTGATTTGGATTTTGGGTGCGAGATCATCGTAGATGTGTTGCAGGTTGGTGATAAGCCAGTGCTGCATGCTGTGGATGCAACGACCGTTCCACCATTCTCTTGAGTCTCAGAAACAAAAGCCTCACAAATGTCTGGAACGCTTTGCATATATGGTGCCCCCTGGGAATATGATGACGAGAAATGTTGTGATTCAGTTTGCTCCGTGCCCAACTCCTGAGATCCTCAACGTCAGGTCTTCAAGAAAAGAGATCGCACATTTGGAACAAGCGTCAAAAGATGCAAGATGCATAAGTTCAATGGGATAGTGATCATTCTGATATGGACTCCTGTATAATATTCAAAGAGACGCTCACCTACGACTCCATGAAACCCGCTTCCTCATCCCCTCCCCGTCATAAAACGTAAAATGCTGAAATGAGAACACCAAACTAAACCAAGGTGACAAACAATAAACTATGGTATGGAAAACTCCGTCGCTAATGACGTCAATGCCATCCGAGTCGCTGCGTATGGTCTTATTGCAGGAAGAAACGCTATGCTCGCTATTTCTCGATCTCCGAGTTTCCGTCCTTGGGCGCAAATGTCATGATATCATGCGGAGTGCAACGATGAGAATAGACCCATCAGTAACATTAGCGTCGTCTCGCACGCATTTGCTCTAGAGCTCTGCGCTTCCTCTCCTCCTTTGCACTCTTGAGGGTCTTCTCAAGGCGTTCCTCCTCCAAGTCTTCTCGACGGCCAATATATTCTGCGCGTCGTTCTTCGTGATCGATGTCTTCCAGACCAGCTTCCATGTCGGACGAGCCATCTGAAGCATAGCCATACCGGGGCCCGCCGGCATCGTCCTCTTCATCATCGTATTCGATAAAGTCGTCCAGTTCCTCATCGTAGTCATCTTCCTCGCGCTTAGCCTTGGGTACGGTGTGACGTGGGACAGTGAGCAAAGCCCCGCCACGCGGTACATCCTTCTTTCGAGCTTGGCTGTCTGGCTTTGGTCTGGCTGTTCCCGTGTAACCAGTTGTGGCTGAGGCAGCCCTTTTGAGCTTCCTCGCGGCTTCTGCAGCCTCTGCGGCGGCGGCTGCAGCTGCCGCTTTGCCCTTGCCGCGGCCCATTGCTAGAGGCTGAGCAGCCACACCCTTATCGCCGACGCGCTGGGCGGGCTTGGCGGTTCCGGCATACCCCCCGCTGACGGCAGCTCTTCCTTTCGCTGGAGTCGACGATGGCGGCAACTCGTCTCTGGATTTCTTGATAGCACCCTTCTCCACCTTTTTGTGTTGGATCTTGCCGACTTGTCCCATCACAGCCTGAGCTCTCTGGCCGCGGGCGAGAATTTCGGCAAAGGATCCCTTCTTCGGTGGTCGGGCGGTGGTTGCGGCCGCTGCAGGCGTTTGTGACGGCCGGCTGCTTACTCCATCTTTCACAAGCTTGGGCACTGAGCTAGCCGATTTGCTGCCCAACGTGCTACTCGGCCGAGCGCTTCCGGTGTACTGGCCCTGTGGTGCCGTTGGCTTGGCCGAGACAGCTCCCGATGGCACAACACGTGGTGCTTTGAAATCGTTCTTTCGAAGATCGTCATCTGGCCTCCGCTTGACTGGAACAGAACTCGTTCTCCTAAGGGTGGGTGCGACCTCGTTGTTGGCTTTGCCGCCACTTATTTGTGCAAGTATGTCACTGATCTTGAGAGTCGTTCTTTAGCTTCATGTTCGTCCAGGCTGATGAGTCAGAAAGTTCCATATCACGATATACTAACCGGCATCGTGAGTACCCTATCCAGACAAGGTGCCCGGAATGCCTGATATCGTTACCAGAACCGAACGCTTGACGGGGGAGGAGTAGGCTTTTTGGTGGTTTGATAGTGTCAGATTCGTGTTGATCTTTCTTCTTTTCCACGGTGCTATCGTGCAGCAAAGGCCGGCGTAGCTCCTCACAGATGTTGAGGCATATGAGAAGGGGCGAGTCTTGATTTCCAACTCCTTTCGTCGTTGGTCTTCTATAAGTAATGAACCAGTCGATACCAGATGGAGATCAAACGTGGAGACGAAATAAGTCCGCAGATGAACAGTGACGGAAGAAGAACGAGGAAGCAGCAGCAAAAAACGGACGAAAGATGCTTTGGTCGGTTGGTCGTGGACAAGTAGACCTTTATTAAGCGCTGGGACAACGAGGAAAGTATGCGCCACAGTTCTTGGGAACAGCACGTGATAATGCATCTCCGTACTCCGTAGAAAGCTCCCAACTGAATGTGGCGGTGCACAGGGCCGAATGCCTGTAGGTTGTGTGGCTCGTGAAACTCACTTACAGGTACGTACCAGGTACGTACTAGCGGAGCCATCACACCCTAATTGTTATCTCCTCGCTAATCACGTTTTTTTAGTCACCCACAGCTTTTGCAAAACCGGAGTGCCAACTCGACTGCGACTTGGTTAACTTTTCTACCCATCACGCACTCCTTCCACCAGAACTCGAAGGCTTCAGTCTCCGCCCAACTCGCGGTTAAATTGATTGATTTCTCGTGTTTCTCTAGATCAACGTCCCAGTAAGTATGAATGCCTGGGTTTTTTTTTCTTTTCGTCGCCCGCGGAAGGGAATCATGATTGTGGTACATGCATATTTCCTGGCGCAATGGGCGATGTCCTCGAGACGGGTATAGACTCGGCATAACGAGGCGGAGAACATTTTGGCAGTATCTTGCCTGAAGCACTTGACAATGTCTGACGTTTTTTTCTGAATCGAACAGACCCTCAAAAATCCAACAAAATGAAGCACCTCGCAGCTTACCTCCTCCTCGGCCTCGGTGGCAACACCTCCCCCTCCGCCGAGGACATCAAGACCGTCCTCTCTTCCGTCGGCATTGAGGCCGATGCTGATCGCTTGACCAAGCTGATCTCCGAGCTCGAGGGCAAGGACATTTCCGAGGTACGTGGAAACTTCTCCTTCGGCTTCTAGACGAAGAGGCAGAAGGGAAAATCCAGCCATCCGTTTTCCTTTGGGGTCGCGATCAATCCAGAGAAGAAAAAAAGAATACTAACAATACATGTGTAGCTTATCGCTGCCGGTTCCGAGAAGCTCGCTTCCGTTCCCTCAGGCGGTGCTGGTGGCGCTGCCGCCGCTGGTGGTGCTGCTGCCGGTGGTGCTGCTGCCGCTGACGCTCCCGCTGAGGAGAAGGTAGAGGAGAAGGAGGAGTCTGATGAGGACATGGGCTTCGGTCTCTTCGACTAAACGGGTCGCTGTGTTATCTTTGGCGGCTACGAGAACCCCGCACGGTGAAGCCTTCGACAAAACACACCGTGGTGGGGAGTGGGAAAAGTCTTCTGGGTCAGCTTTTGTGCGGCGATGCTTCCTCATGGTTGAGGTTTTTGCAAAGCGAGCGTGGGAGAAATCGGGTATCTCGTGGAAGAGATTACGGACGGGTCACGTTCTAGGACTGGCAAGATAGAACCTCGTCTCCATGAATTGATGGCTTTTACGTCACACAGCCGGGCTTTTTGCCGTACTTGACATGTTTGATCGTGATGTCAATGCATTCTCCATGTCAATCTTAAATGGATGCATGGTTTCCTTGTGAACACTTCAGGACAGCAAAAGCGAGCGCCCTTTTCGGCTGCCGTCTACCGCCTGGGCATCCACAGTGATCACAGTCATCAATGCGCCATGACGACGATCGATCTACAGCCCATCATGGGTCAAGTGGAATGCCCCTTGCTCACACCAGTGGCAGTCTAACCTGCAACTAATTGAGCAAAAACCTAGTCATGGATTTTCACAACTCCTAGTACGTCTGAAGAATATTTGTGTGTATGTAACTATTGACAAAACATTAACTGATTAGGGATATCACTCCTCGTAAGCGTCTCATAAACACCACCACCACCACCACCACCACCACCATCAATAAGTCATGCCCGCCAAAGCGCCAATGCATCAAAAAGCATCTTGAACGTTCACATCATTAAATCTTAATGTATTAGTTTTTGAGTCTTTCCGAGGGCCGATAGCTCGCCTCGGCGCCCTGCGCCCATGAAAACCGCACTACAGATGCTTCTTTATATGTCGGCAAGGATGTGTGCTCGTCGGCTGAACGAGTCGTCGCTGGCAACTCCGCCGGGGCCTGCCAATGGTACGAAGCGGGTGGTTGCTGAATAATGATGTCGTTTGACTCTATCGGCGAAGGGTGGCTTAGGGGTAGGTTAGCTACCGTGGCACTTTGAAAAGGCAGTGACGGATTTCCATTCCCTGGGTGCACCCGGGCCACGTACAAGTTTCGCAAAGGAGTCGACCCATCTTGCGAGTCAATCGGCGAGACGATATGATGATGATGATGACGTGTCCAGGTCGGACTGTTACTCCAGGCTTGCTGCTCTTTGTGGCTCATGGCGCGGTACGAAGCCAGCTGCCACGTTGGGGAGGGCCGTTCGGGCACGGCGAGTTCGTGGGTTTGTGTCGAGGCACCGGACTTGGTATGCCGGTGGAGTGATTTCTTTGTAGTAGATACATGCCGGTGGCAGTCTTTCCTCGGCCTGCGATGGTGTTTCCGTCGACATATCCACATGAACAGCACTCCCAAGGCGATACAGGAAACTAGAGTCGCGCAAATGCCGGCGACAAGAGTAATTGTGTTCCACAGTTTGTCCTTTTCTGCTGCCAGTATCACCGAGGCGCTTGGTGTTGGCAAGTAGGATACGGCTTGGGGCGTCAGGGGCTGCTTCTGAAACTTTAGCAATGGTTCTCTTTTTTTTTTTTTTTTTTGAAACCC